>PVHX01021633.1:0-29343 GCA_004024805.1 Geosciurus inauris
TTTTTTTTTTTTTTTTTTTTTTTTTTTTTTTTTTTTTTTTTTTTTTTTTAGTGTAGTTCCTCTCTTTGTATATTTTCATTGTTGGTTATCATTTCCTCCTCATGGAATTTTTTTTTTAATATTTTTTAGTTGTAGATGGACACGATGTCTTTATTTTATTGCTTTGTATGTGGTGCTTAGGATCGAACCCAGGGCCTTACGCATGCGAAGCAAGCATTCTACCACTGAGCTACAATCCCAGCCCCTCATGTAATATTTTGCCGAGAATGCTATGTAGTGCAGGATTTCTTGCTCTAAATTCTTTTAACTTTTGTTTATCATGGAAGGTTTTAATTTCATCATCAAATCTGAAGCTCAATTTTGCTGGATATAAGATTCTTGGTTGGCATCCATTTTCTTTCAGAGCTTGTTATATGTTGTTCCATGATCTCCTGGCTTTGAGGGTCTGGGTTAAAAAATCTGCTGAGATCCAAACTGATCTCCACCTATATGTAATCTGATTCCTCTCTCTTGCAGCCTTTAAAATTCTATCCTTATTCTGTATGCTGGGCATTTTCATTATAATGTGCCTTAGTGTAGATCTGTTGTAGTTTTGTACATTTGATGTCCTGTAAGCCTCTTGTATTTAATTTTCCAATTCATTTTTCATGTTTGGGAAATTTTCTGATAGTATTTCATTGAAGAGGTTGTGCATTCCTTTGGTTTGAAATTCTGTGCCTTCTTCTATCCTGATAAATCTTAGATTTGGTCTTTTGATAGTATTCCATAATTCTTGTATGTTCTGTTCATTTCTTACCATCTTCACTGTACAGTCAACTTTATTTTCAAGATTATATATTTTGTCTTCATTATCCAAGGTTCTATCTTCCAAGTGATCTAGTCTGCTGGTGATGCTTTCTATCGAGTTTAAATAAAATAATTTCAGTTTTTTATTTGGTTTATTGTTTCCTTCATTTCAAGAATTTCTGATTGTTTTTTTTTTTTTTTTTCCCATAGTCTCTAGCTCTTTCTTAAAGTAGTCTTTTTTTTTTTTCCTTTGGTACTGGGGATTGAACTCAGGGGCACTTGACCACTGAGCCACATCCCCAGCCCTATTTTGTGTTTTATGTAGAGACAGGGTCTCACTGAGTTGCTTAGCACCTCGCCATTGCCGAGGCTGGCTTTGAACTCACGATTCTCCTGTCTCAGCCTCCCTAAATGCTGGGATTACAGGCTTGAGCCACCACGCTAAGCTTAGTCTTTTGCTCCCTGTATTTTCTCTCTTAATTCTTTATTAGAGTGATCAATGGTTGCCTTTATTTGCTCTCTTATTTCTTTGTAATTGTGTTCAAGTTTTGCCTGTATTTGCTCACTGAAGTCATTCTTTAATTCACAGATCATTTTAATTGTGTACATTCTGAATTCTTTCTCTGACATTTCATCAACTGTGCTGTCAATGGATTCTATTATTGCACTATCGAGGTTTAATTGGTGTACTTTCTTCCCTTGTTTTTTCATGTTGATTATGTATTTTCCTTTCTTGCAATGCCAATCTGAGGTATTGCAGTTTCTATCCTATAATCTTGTAGTGACACTACAGATTACCTGTATCTCACCTTGGAGCTCACTTCCAGTCCCCAGCAGGTGACCCCAGATGGACACTACTGCCACTAAAGGTAACTCAAGATATCAGTGGGAGTGGCCTTGGCTGGGCTCATTCAGTGGTCCCTGAAAGTACTCCTGGGCCCTGGCCTTTGCTCCTCCCAGTCAGTATGGAACTAGGGGTGGTCCCGTGCCTCACTTAGGCCAAGACTCCTGCAGGGGTCCATGTAGGCAGTCCTTCCCCTAGATCTGGGTTCCCCTGTGACTGGTCGCTAGGAGTCTTGGATCTGACCTTGGCTGGGCTCCCACGGCAGTCCCTGAAGTTGGTCTTGGGCCTTGTCCGCCTGTTGGCAGGAACTCTGGTGTGGACCTGGGGGCAGCCCTGGGCCTCACTTAGGCCAGGACTCCTGCCAGGGTCCATGTAGGCAGTCCTTCCCCTGGGTTTGGGTTCCCCTGTGGCTGGCGGCTAGCAGTCTCAGGTCTGCCCTTAGCTGGGCTCCCGCGGTGTTCCCTGAAGGTGGTTTTGGGCCCTGGGCTGTGCTCCCGTGGGTCAGCAGGAACTCTGGCATGGAATTTGGGGTTTTTTTTTGTTTTTTGTTTTGAATGTTTAAGTCCATGATCAGTTGGCCCTGTGGACTTTGGGCTTGTGGTGTGGCACTTATCGGCTGGAGTGCATGGCAGAACTAAATTGCATACCTGGTCAAGAAACCAAAGGCAGAGAGGAGACCAGGATCCAGCACTCCCCTTTGACCTTCCACTAAGCCCCTCCTCTTCCTCTTGTTCACTTTCTGGCCTTGAGATGAGCAGTTCTGCTCTACTCCATGTGCTGCTTCTGCCACACCACAGGCCCCAAAGCAACTGGGCCAACTGATCATGGACTGAAACCTCCTAAACTGTGAGCCAAAATAAACTTTTCTCTTTATAAGTGGATTATCTCATTTAATTGTTGTGACAAAATGCTGATTAACATAGATATCATCTTTGAGAAATGACTGTTTTCAAGTTCTTTGTCGATTTTTCGGTTGGGTTATTTGATTTTTTTTTTGTTGAGTTGTACAAGTTCTTTACACATTCTTGTAATAACTTCATCAGACATATGGTTTGCAAATATTTTCACTCATTTTATAGGTTGCCATTTCACTCTGTTGATTGTGTCTTTTAATGCACAAGATTTTTACATCTGATGTAGTTCCATTTGTATATTTTTCCTTTTGTTGTCTGTGTTTTTGGCATCATATCCAAGAGATCACTGCCAAATCCAATTCTATTACTTTCCTCCCCCCATATTTTCTTCTAGAAACCTTATTATTTTGGGTCTTAAGTTTCTTCAATACATTTTGAGTTAATTTTTTGATAGTGTAAAATAAGGATCCAACTTCATTCTGTTTTCACAGCACTCTTCCTTCCCTCCCTCCCTTTCTCCTTCCTTTCTTCCTTTCTTTCTTTTTGGAGATACTGTAATTTGCCCACTGAGTGATATTAGCAATCTTTTCAAAGATAATTTGGCAATATATCCAATACTTTATTTCTTGGTTCCCTATTCTATTCTATTCTATTGGTCTACATGTCTATTTTTATGCCAGTACCACATTTTTTGATTATTGTAGATTTGTAATATGTTTACAAATCTGGAATTGTGAACCTTATAAATATATCTCTCTTCTTAAAAATTTTTTTGGTTATTCAGAATCTCTTGAGGCTATATATGAATTTTGGATGTTTTTTTCTATTTCTATCTGATTTTGATTGAATACATTCAATTTGTAGATCATTTTAGGTAGTGTAGACATTACATCAACCTTTTTAACTGTATAAGATTCCTAGAGGCTGGGCAGGTGGTGCATACTTATAACCCCAGCAACTTGGGAGGCTGAGGCAGGAGAATCTCAAGTTCGGGGCCAGCCTCAGCAATTTAGCAAGTATCTGAGCAACGTTAGCAAGAACTTGTCTCAAAATAAAAAATTAAAAGAACTGGGGATGAGCCGGGTGTGGTGCCACACACCTGTAATCCCAGTGGCTTGGGAGGCTGAGGCAGGAGGATCATGAGTTCAAAGCCAGCCTCAGCAAAAGCAAGGTGCTAAGCAACTCAGTGAGACCTTGTCTCTAAATAAAATACATTTGAGTGCCCCTGAATTCAATCCCCAGTACCCTCCCCAACAAAAAAAATTTCCTAGAGGATGAGTTTGACCAAAATGAGGATATAAAGCAAGCAAGTGAAAGATAGGAACTAAGAAGTCACTTGATGGCACTGATAAGAGGAACACTGTACTAAAAGGCTATTACACTGTACTAAAAGGCTATGAGAGTTAGTGTAATAGGTATCAAGATTCTCAAGGTACACAAAAAAGACAATTATTAAATTCAGGAAAAATAAAAGAAAAACAAAGAGGTAGGCATTATCATTATTGAATTAAGAATTTTTGTACTGAATACATGTTGCAATGATATGTTTTGAATGTATTGAATTAAATAAAAGATACCCAAATTAATTTCACCTGTTTCTTTGGATTTTTTTAAAAAAAATCTGGCTACTAGAAAAGTTAGAAGTACATAAGTAACTTTTATTTTCTTTATTTATTTTGTATTTGGCAAATAAGTCAGTTAAGTAAATAAAACCACATGTGTCCCAGAAATAGTAGCGCTGGTTTAGAAACAAGGTGACATGTAAGAGCCAGAAGAAAGAGCTAAGGTAGTGAGAAGTGATGAAACACCTGGAGAAGGGACTGGGGGCTTGGGGAAGAGTGCAAGAGGAAATTACTGTATTTTTTTCTAAGCCTTTTAATATCTCTTTGCTTTTAAAATAGGTGCATATATAACTATTAAATACAATTTAATTAAAATATATTTATGGAGATTTTCCCCTGTTGGTCCATGTGAATTTTCCTGAATTTTAAATGAAACTAAATAATATTATGCTTAACCATAATTACTATAATTAGTCCTTCTTTTTGATGGATGCTCGTGTTAGTTAGCTTTCTACAGCTGTGACAAAATACCTGAGATAAAAGGCTTGTAAGGAGGAGAGACTTAATTTGGCTCATGGTTTCTGAGGTTTCAGTTCATGGTTTCTTGGCTCTGTTGCTTCTGGTCTGTGGTGAGGCAAAACACCATGACAGGGAGCATGACAGCCAAGGAAGAGGAGGAGGAAGAGGGAGAAAGGGGGAGATAAGGGACTGGGGTCCCCAAATCCCCTTCAAGATCACACCTCAATGACCCAACTTCATTCCACCAGGCTCCACCTCCTAAAGGTTCCACCCACCTCCCAGCAGGGCCTGCAGCTGGAGACCAAGCCTTCAAAACATGAGGGGGACATTTACCATCCAAACCATAATAGTACTTATATTGTTTCTATATGTATATATATTTTTTGCTATTTCAAATAACTTTAATAAATATCTCAGAACATAGATTTCCATCATATTAAAACTCCAAGATAAGTACTCAGAAACATGTTTCCTGGGACAATAAGTATGCCATTTAATGTTCTGATAAATATCCAATTTCTCTTCTGAGAATTACTCTAATATATAGTCTCATAAACAATGTCTACTTCTCCACACTTTGATCAAAACTGAATATTATCAAATTTTTAGCCCTCACCCTTTCATTATTATATGTGATATTTAGTATCATGTTTGTATTTTATTGGCTAGTATTCTGTGTATTAGTGCTTTTGCTCATTTTTTTTTCAGATTAGTGTCTTTTCTTCAAATGATTTGTAAGAGTGGATAGATAATGTCTTGATGAATTCTGAGGACTGTTGTAGGCATCCAAGACGTTTGTCCTCCTGAATAAGATCAATCCACAAGTGTCTAATGAAGGAACAGGTAAGCGTGTCTACATAGGTTAGCTGCATGTGGTAGTTCATGAACAAGCCATTTAAATAAACAGACCCACATATGTGTGGGGTGAGAGGAACAGTTAATCCTGCTCAAATCATGGCTAATACTTAGAGTGATAAAAAATTGTGTTGGTGGACAAAGTAATTTTGTGGCATGATACAAATGGACTTTAGGTTCTCATATCTTTGCTAGTTTTTTTCTCATCCCTTTGTTTAACTGTATTATGGATTTCTAAATTTGTCTTCAGCCCCAGCCATATACACAAGTACGTTCTCGTCCAGTTTGAATGTTTAACATACATATACACATCTCCCTGTTTTTCTCAGAATATATGAAATGGTGTCCTTGCCTCCACATCATTCTTTCTTTACTGCCCAATAGCCTGTCTTCAGGAGCAGCAGCAGTTTGCTACTGCTCTGCATGGTCTAGTGAGGAGCTGTGCTGGTGGTCATGGTCATTATTGTTCTGGCAAGGGAAAGAGTTGTTTCTGATAGAGCAGCAGCTGGGGCTAACTTACCTAAATCGCTTCTCTTTTACCCAAGTGGGCAGTAAAATATCTATGTAAAAATAAAGAAGAAAAATATGTCATGAGGTGGAAAGGTATGTTTTAGAGATTTATAAAGTATAAATCATCCCAGAGAGGTAAGAGCTAAGAATCTAAAAATAAGTATCCCTCCATTGTTTATAGAAAAACAGTGTCAAAAAAGCCCATATAATGTCCTAAAGTACATATCTTTGTCACTGGAAGCTTTCCTCTCTTCTTCCAGACAAGGGATGGGCATCCTCCTGCCCTTAAATGTCTCTGGGGCAGAGAGGGCTCCATGACCATCCTCAGCAAACCTCTGAGGGTCAGAACTTCCTACAAGCTAGAGGGTTCTGGTTTTGCTTAGTTGGAATCGTTCTTCTTCTGCCCTATTATGGACATGGAGAAAGACCCAACCACTGTCCATAACCCAATGTCTTCCAAGGCTTCTTGCATCATTTCCACGCTAACTTCTTCAAAGTGCAGGAATCCTCCCCTGCCGTGCATGCCCCTTATGTCCTTGAATAATTCCAAGGCTCCTTCCTGATAGTTACCAGAACTATTCTCCTAGTGTTGAAATGTGTGACCAGACATTCATTTATTCTAACAAGTTGTTGGAGAGATTGAAAGTAAAGGTCTTGTTTTGTGGTGATGAAGTACTTCACTTTTTCTCTCCTGCTTCCAACCTCCAACCTCCAGCTGCAGCCACCAGGGACGGCAACCTGACCTCAGGCTAACACAATGAATTCAACCAGGTTTAGGTCTCAGCCTTGTGCCAGCAGCTCTTCTATTTCCTTCCCTTTCTTTTCTCTCTTGTTCTGCTCAATTTTCTTTCTTCCAGAAATCTGACATGTGTTCTGCCCATCTTCTTGGCCAAAAAAATGTTTCCTGCTTACTTTTTTCTTAAGAATGAGCGTTTTCCTCCCTATTTACAAAACATTCTCAATGCAGAAAATTTGGAAAACACCAAAAAGTACAAGGGAAAAACTATTCATAATTCTATTACCCTGAAGTCACCACTACTATTAATTTAGTCTGCCTATCATCTATCTAATATTTCTAGGCATTTTAATTTATGTTACAAAAGCACCATCACACTGTGCTTCCTGTTCTGAATATTTTAACATTTTGGCAATATGTTATACTCATCCTTTTATATTATTCATGTCAAGATATATATCCAATAGCCTCATTTTATTAGCTTAACGTATTTTATTAGCTCAACTTTCTAGATGTGGATTTTCATTTTTTCTATCATGTGCAGTAATGAAATGAGCATGATTTCACAGATATTTTCATACTCATTTGACATTTTCTTCAGAATAAATTCCTAGAAGTGAAAATGTAGGTTGGAGAGCCTGCACATCAGAAGGCTTTTGAAAAATATTGCCATCTTGCCCTTTATAAAGGCAGTACTGGTTTATTCTCCCACCAGCACTGTATAGAAGCATTTATTTCTCAGTACTGTGGCTAGCACTGGGCACTTAATATCTTCATTAGTCAGATGGGTATAAATGCTATCAGTGTTTAATATGGTGTCTCTTTATGAGTTTGAATATATGTATATGTGTTTCATGGTCAGATATACCTTTGACAGTTTGCTTACTTAAGTTCTTAGTCCTCTATTTTGTTCATCTTTTTTCTTTTCTTTTTCTTTTTGGTGTTGATACATAAAACTCTGTTAACTCACTGGCAACAATCAGCGTGGTTATCAACCTGAAGTCACACTGTCTGGGGCCAAATCTCATTCTACTCCTTAATAGCTGTGTGACCCTGGATAATTACTTAGCCTTTCTGTGCCTGAATTTTTCATCTGTACAAAGAAGAAACATGTCCACCCCAAAGGGTTGCTGTGAAGATTAGATAAGTTAATGTATACCAAGAGCTCAAAATGGTTTGGCACATAGCAATGACTAAATAAGTGCAAATCATTACATATACCCTCTGTATAAGAGGATATCAATCCTTTGTTATAGATGCTGCAAAACCTCTCTCCTTTTTCTCTTTTTATTTTTCATTTTTTGGTATGAGGGATTAAACCTAGGGTCCTCTACCACTGAGCTACATCCCTAGTCTTTTTTTTTTTTTTAAAGGAGTAGGATTTATTTAAATGTGAAGAATAGAAACAGAACTCTTGCAGGGTGAGAGGAGCCCTGATAGTAGGTTGCCCTCCAACCCTTTTTTAAATTTTTATTTTGAGACAGGGTCTCATTCAGTTGCACAGGCTTCAAACTTGAGATCCTCCTGCCTCAGCCTCCCAAGTCACTGGGATTACAGGTGTGAGCCACCATGTAGGGGTTCTCTCTCTCTCTCTCTCTTTCTTTCCTTGGTGTGTGTGTGTGTGTGTGTGTGTGTGTGTGTGTGTGTGTTGCTGGGGATCAAACCCAGGGCCTTGTGCATTCTAGGCAAGCATTCTACCACTGAGCAACACTCCCAGCTCACCTTTAATTTTTTTAATGATGTGTATGGTTTTTTGACTTATACACATCTGCAAATCAAATTTATCAATTCTTTTCTTTATGAGTTCTGCCATGGTATAAGGTATATCAACTACTCTTTTATTATCAGTATCATGTAAAACTGTATTTTCATGCAGGATTTTATTTGCTTTTTCATTTTTAAAAAATTGACTATTCAATCAAGATTGAATTAATTTTGGTAGAGTAAGGCAAAACATCAATATTAAAAAATCTCAACTTTGTAAAAAATCCCAATATTATTTATTGAATAATCTTTCATGCTCTCATTATTTGGAATATCACCTTTATTATATGATAAATACTTACATATTCTTGTCAGTCTCTGGACTTCCTATTCCATTTCTCTGAGCTTACTGTCTCTCTTAATATCAATTCCACAATGTTTAAATTATTGTCACTTTAAAATAGATCTTATTGTTGAGCAGTGAAGATGCTTCTTTTGTTATTACTCTTGACATTGTTTCTTTCACCCAACACATATCATTAACTTTGGAATATTTTTTTCAAATTTCAGAAAACATTTTTTAGCATTGGAATAGGAATTTGCATTACATGTACAAATTATTGTGTAACGAATTGACATCTTTACTGACTTTCTCACCCAGTAGGTTAATTTATGTCTATTTCCTAATATTTTATGTATTTCAGTAAAATTTTGTTTTTAGCCCTGCCAGGCTGATTTTTTTAAAATTGTGGTTAAAAAACAAAAATTTATATTTAAAAAGAAATGCATAGTCCTATGTATTTCCTTTTAGATTAAATCCTATGTAGTTTATGTTTTGCTGTGCAGTGGGAATAGAATATATTTCACTACACATAAATTTTGTTGTTATTAAAATTCACATTATAATGGAAGAAAACATTTTCTTTTTGTATCTTTCTTAGTGGTTGCTTCAACAGACTATCCTATTTGTACTAATGAATGCTATTTATGTGGATTTTCCTAAGATTGATGTCATTTATAATCTCTTGTTTTATATATATATATATATATATTTTTTTTTTCTTGTCTCGTTACTAAGGAAAATTTAAAATGTTAAATACTCGCAGTGGTCTGAGCATTCTCGTCTCACTTTGGTTTTTACTGGCAATGTTGGCTGTTGATTAGAGGTAAATATTCCATTTGGTGATATGACTAAGAACAGATTTTCTCACTGAGCAAAATCACGAAAGCTTTACCTCTTTCTGTGCAAAATCAATCCGTATCCCTTGTGGTTAAAGTCACTCAAGGGTGGAACTGCTTGCCATTTTGTGTTCAGCATGACTTAATCTGCATTTATTATATGATGTAATTCTCCTAACAACCCTCTGAAGTTATTGTTATCCCTATTTTTGAATGAAGAAGCCAAAATTCAGAAAAAAATATAAAAATTGCTTAATTTCCAGTCACACAGCCACCATATGACAAGTGATATTTGAGCTAATTTTGTTTTTTTCCCCAGTGTATTATAAACCAATAGACATAATGGAATTTTCAAATTTCATTACTCCATAAAATCCGAAAGGAATACGAAAAATTATATGTAGTCTTTACTCAGTAGCTCTCAAATGTTAATGCTCATAAAAATTACCTAGAATGCCTTTAAAAATACTTCTTGGCCATTTTTTTCAGAAATTCCAATTCATAGGGGCTAGGGAGGGGACCAGTGTCTATAGTTTTGAAAAAGAAGAGTCACAAATCACTCTTCAAGAAATAACATTGTAGCTATATGATCAAGGCTATTGTATTGGTCAGTCATATGTGGGAACTGTCTAGGATATGGCAATGGTGCTCAGAGCTAATGAGACACTCCCTGTGAGGTGTTCTAGGTTATGATTCTTGCATGGCACATCCTCCCACATTAACCACCAGGCTTTATTTGTTTGTTTTAACAGAAAATGAAGAAAATGGTGTTGGAAAATCAAATAGTTTATTGAACAAGATTTTGCTGATTTGTATCTATGAAGTTAAGGAATAAATATTTTAATCTTTTGCTAGGACACTCATTTTTCTCAAAAGTAATTAAGGAGTTTTTCCAACATTTTTGGTTTGTGTCTATTACTGCTTCAACCAAGTCTTTATCTGGAATTCTCTTTTCTGCATGGCTTAGGTCTATGAAATTTTAAAAGAAATTTAGTCTTTTTATTATCAGATATATTATAAAGTGTATAAATCACTGTATATTTAATTAGGAAGAATACTTTGAATTTACATCTAGGATAAATTCACTCTAGTGGCATTAAGCAGACAGTCTGAATACATTTGAAAATGATTGACTGCTTGGTTTCAATTAATTACTTGGCCTTACCTGTATAATTATGGACTACAATTGTCCTAGAAGAGGGCTGATCTTTACATATGTGTTAGGCTGGGTTTATCTGCCCCATGCATATTTCATATTTTTAAACTTTAAATCAAATGTCTCTAAGTCTCTAAGATAATGGATGGGAACTGATTTTATTGTAGTTTTGGGAAAGCAGCCTCAAGAAGATGCTGACAGTAAAAGATTTTCATCTTGCTGGAACTTCACAAAAGGATATTTTTATTTACTTTCAAATGATTTCTTTTTAAAAAGCTAAAAACTAAAAACCTCCAAACACAATGTATGTTAACTCATACAAGTTGGAAAACAGTGTACCTGATAGAAAAAGCTGTGAAACCAACTCATGGAGCATTTCCCAGCTGTACAGACTTAATTCTTTACTAGACCGGCAGCTACTGATGAATTGACCAAGGCAGGTAACTGGCAGGTAGATGCCTAGGAAGTACATTCCAGATTCTCAAATAACTCTCAAGTCCAGGGGCCTTGGAGTCTAAAATTCATTCTTAGAGATATTTTTTCCTCATGACATAATCTTCTTTTCAAAATTCCAAGAGCAGATGGTTTAATTAATCTCTAATTCCTTGATTTCTTAGAATGATTTCTGCCCTACTAAGACTGACAAGGAGAAAGGAGTGAAAGAGCCCCCATTAGTGTAAACCCATGCTGGGGCTGGCCCAGTTTCTTCCAGCCAGACTCCTGGGAGATGCTATCTCTGAGCTTGGTCATTTGCCTCAGCCATTCTGTATGCTCCAAACCAGATGGTCCTGTATGAGAATTTATCTGAATTCCTAGTAGAAATTCTTACAGGTTGATTACACTTCACTTTCTGCTTGGGCATGCGCAGGTTACAGTTTCCGCAGGCTTCATTTGGAAACTTTGAGGAACGTTCTTTGCGGGGGAGTAGGTGTGATAGTGATAAACGGTTTGGGTGCTCTTTTGGATAACACTGCATTTATTATAGTAAAACTTGGGGACACTCCACCCACAATAACGTAACACCAAATGTAATACAGTTGCCAATGAGTTCCCGCCCTCATTTCAACACTTTTTTTGGGAGGATGGATCCATTATAGTACTTTCTTTTGGAGGGGTGATGGAAAGTGATTTCCTTCTGATCACTGGATTGGTCAGTTCATTTATCAGTCAATGGCCTACACACATCTAATAAGTACAAATGTGTTTTGTTAAAATATCATTTTTCAATAACCTTTTTTCACAACTCTGTGCTTCATAGCATTAAACTTGTCCTAATATGGCATGGTTCGGTTGTACTTTAAAAAATTGTAAACTGATATTTTCTTTAGAATTCAGACTTTTCCCTGCTATCTTTCTTTCCTTTCATTCACTAAAACATTCACAATGTGTGCATCCCACACATTGTGAGAGACGCTGTTCTTAAGGAACTCCTACTGGGAGATGGGCACTGGGGATAGTCCTAGCCAATTTGTTAGGGTTAGGTAACACAGGATGCTGAGGCAAAGTAGAGGTAACCAAAGATCAACAATTCTTCCTTCTCTCTCAAGAGTGTAACACCAACCTCAGCTTTTTGTTTTAAAAAAAATACCATTTCTTAAGGAGTACCATACTGTACACCAGTTACTTGATTTCCCCCCTTCACTATTATCAAAACACCATCATAAATCACTTTAGTGGCTTGCTTTCCTTCTCTCAAGCTGTCACTTACTCATCTTTTTGGCCATTTTCCTAGATGCTTTTCTATCATAGATGTACAGTTCTTCCTCCTGCTGTCTTCTTGGGGGAGCCTCAGTGACCATGTAACACATGCTTCTGATGTTCTGTTCCTGTGGAGACCTCCTCAGTTCTAATGCTCTTCACCTCCTTTTCACTTTTCCGGCCTTCCACACCAACGGCCTCACCTTGGCTCTCCAGCAGGGATGCTTCACCCTGCTGACACCCCACCCTGGTCACAGCTTCTGATCTTCCCACCCGTCACTCCCTTTTTCATTATATCAGCTCAAGGATCCTGCATGGCCTTCCAGCTCCTTCCTTTTCCCTGGCTTGTGCATGGATTAGTCCTCCTGTGACTTCACTCTCCTTCCTGGATCCATTGTGTGTGTGTTTGTGTGTGTCTGAGGAGGAATGAATGCCATATTTAGTTTGTTTCAGGTTACCTATTTTAATTGATGTAGGATTTATGTATAATAAAATGCCCAAGTCTTAAATGTGCAACCTGAGGAATTTTTTCATATGTCCCCTGCATAACCGTCTTCCAGATCAGATACAGAACATTTCCATTGCCCCCGCAGAACTCTGTCCAACTTCTTTCCAGTCAATCACCGCCCTCCAGATGTAACCATTATCTTGACCTCTAATCAGCAGAGGTCAGGTTTTGCTTATTCTTAAGTTTCCTATAAATGGAAAAGTCTCTACTTCTTAGAAATCAATATTTAAATAAATTATATGTTATTCCTGTATGTTAGAAGTCATCATATGGTAGAACTGAGGTTTAAAATGAGTTTCATTAGCTACACACACACACTGCTATTATAACAAAGAAGGAAAAAACCTTTCTCCTCCTAAGTCACTGAGATCTTTCTCCGTCGCTCAGAGTTGTCTGTCCCAGGAGACTCTTGGCATCTTGTGTCATTTAGCTCAGTGTCTTGATGCTCAAATCCTCCCCACCCCCAATATGCAGCTCCAGAGAAGAGAAATGGTCCTTTCTGTCTGGTCCTTCCAGAGTAATTCACCTGGGCCCAAGCAGAGACAACTATGCAAACAGTGCCATGTACCTGTAGGGCAAACCTGCTATACCTTGATTTGAGCAGAGAAAGCAGCTTAGCTTGCTGATGCCCCCCCCCCACTTTGGTGCTGTGAATGGAACCTCAGTCCTCACACATGCTAGGCAAGTGCTCTACTACTGAAATATGCCCTCAGTTCCAAGTTTGAGGTAATTTTGATGGTGTACACTCCTTTAGGTGATCTAGTAATGTACAAGGTTTTATTGGTTTAATTTGGCAATACTTGTGTTGTATGAGAAGAAACAATGTTAGGATCCAAAAGAGGAGCAGATCACACTTATTTATGTTTTCCTTAATTCCTTTGTAGTCTCTAGGTGACCTCTTTATGTATTTCCAGAAATCCATCTTCAGGTCTCTTTTCTCCTCCTGCCACACAATCTCCCTGGGGAATTTTCATCATTGTCTGCTGTGGCTTCAGCTCTCATGTCTCTCTTTGGTGTGGCTGCACAGATGTTCATCCCAATCCAACCTTGGACTGAACCCATGACCTCAGTGCACCCTTTCTGGATATCTCTACTTGTACATCCTGTAGGTGTATCCAAGTCAACAGAGACCAAACTCCACTCAGACCTTCCTCTCTTCCAAATCTGCTTTACCTCCTCCAGTCTATGTATCAATGAGGTGAAGTCTTCCCCCATCTCACCTAAGTTCTACCTTATCGAGTTCTTCTGGATCAGTCCTTCCACTTGCAGGATCATTGCAGAGCTTAGACCCCATCATAGCCCGCCCAATCTTACCCCATACCCCCTGCTCATTGCCTTCATCTGTTGTGCTCCTACTGCCAGAATGGGGACAGGGAGAGTGACCTTTCTGACATGAGATCTGATCATGTCATTCTCTAATTTAAAACCCCTCAATGAGTTGGGGGTTGGTTAGGAAGATGTTGGTCAAAGGATGCAGACTTTCAATTAGATAGAATAGGTTCAAGATATCTATTGTACAACATGGTGACTACAGTCAATAACAATGTATTATATTCTTGGGACTTACAGGTATTAAGTGTTTTCAGCACAAAAAGTAAGTTTGGGGGCTAATGCATGTCAACTAGCCATTCCACAGAGTGTATGTATTTCAAAACATTATGTGGTAAATGAAAAATAAATGCAATATTTGTCAACTAGAAAGAAATAATTAATTTTTAAAAATGCGTCAATGGCTCCCCATTTCAGCCTCTTAATCTGGTCCCTGCCTACTGATCCAGACTTACAGCTTTTGCTGCCCTCTTTCAGACTCCAAGCTTCAGTAATGCTGAATCATCCAGCATTCCTGCACATGCTGGATGCCGTGCCCATGTGCAGCTGCCCACTTTCCCTGGAATGCACTTGTCCTGTTGTCTGCCTGGGAAGTGGGAGCAGCCTCAGTGCCCCTCCTTATGAAGTCTTGCATGACTCCATGTGTGCAAGCACAGACTCTGCAGTCCTACAGACTCCAGGCAACGAATCTGCAAACCCTGCGAGCCAGCTGGAAAGTAGCTCCGCGGGGCTCAGTGCTTTCCCATTGTGTAGCTATCTGGCTCCTGTCGCTGTCAGTTCCCAGGGGGAAGGGGCTCCCCTTTAGCTTTGCTCAGAAGAGATATTTAATATCCAGTTGTTTAATGAATAAAAGAATGAATACCTAAAGTAGCATTGTACTGGGTGTTTTGCAAATAAGTTGGATGCCATTCCTACCCTCTTCAGTCTTAACCTGCCAAAAGGAAGACAAAGGCAGGAAGGGAAGAAACAAAAAACAGTGATTCTTCAGTAACTATTTGATTTCAGTGAGCATGGTGGGGCAAGATGCCAGGAAACTACCTTCTGTTTCTGATCAGTCTGTGGAGCTGTGATCTAGTGGGGCTGGGGCTTTAGGATCTGGGGCCGGGTGTATGAGGGAGCCTACCCAGGGGGTGGAGAAGGGTTTTCCAGGAACTGGGTGGTTTTTTTTGGAAGAGGCTCCTGTGCATGAGTAGGGTGTTGCTAGGAAGGCACAATAAATTTTCCTACATGGTGGCAGGGCAGGCAGGAGAGGAGTGAGATAACTCAGAGTTCATGACACTGGGGTGGAGTTCCTTTCAAGTGTGCTCAGATAGTGCACTCTTGGGGATCACATTGAAGTCATCTGTCATATTTTAAGAGCCAATCTATCATAATTGAAGATTAGTTGACTTCTCTCTTTTCCCCGGTGCCACTTAGGTAAAAAATTCAGTCAGGAAAAGCTTACCTTGCCTGCCGCACACATGCGCGTGCGCGTGCGCGCGCGCACACACACACACACACACACACATTCATCACCAGCTCATAGCACTTAAGCTGAGAAAGAATGTAGATCACAGTGTTTGAGACAATTTGGGGAGAGGTCATTTGATGTCATCTCTGATGTTTTCATTATTCTCTTCTGGGGTGGAGGCAGGTTAATATGTAACTGTATACATGTTTGAAAATGTGTGCTCAGCTTATGTGAAAGCACAAAGTTTGCAAACTTCCCAATGGCATTATTAACTCTCTATAACAGAAGAAATAACTGGGGATTAAAGAAATTCAGTGACTTTCCTTTGATCACAGGGTAACTCTGGACAAGTTACTTAGACTTTTTGAATCTTAGTTTTCTCACCCCTACAATGGGGTTGATAATACTGTCATGGGTATTAAAGTTATATCCCCAAATTCTCTTCTTCGTGTTCTTCATTATATAGCAGTCACCTTTAAAAAAAGAGAGTTGGTGTAGTAGTTGAACTTGGGTAGTTACTCCCAAAGATATTTGAAAATGTGTGGGGACATTCTTGGTTGTCACACTGACTAGAGGAGAATGCAATTGACATTTAATGGGATCTGCCTCTGATCATTGGCTGGAGTTTGATGGATCTATGTCAATTAGGATCCGCCTTCCTCTTTGCTACAGTCACCCAAGATGGGAAACTGTGAAGGAGCCATGAGAACAGTAGTAAATAAACATTAACAAATGGAATCAATGGTGGCAGAAGAAGTGTGGCCCTTAGCCATACTATACCTGGTATTTTCCTGCTGTTTCTGATGGGTTCATCTTCTCCACTCCAGCTGTACTGGAAGCTCTTTGAGGGCAAAAACACATCTTGAAATTCTCTTTTATTCTCCATAGCATCAAGTCCAATGCTATACATAAAATATACTCAATAAATTATTGCTTGGTTTAGTTGAATAGATTTGGGATTTAAAATCAAGCCTAGAAGTGTGTGTTTAGGAGAAAGTTCTTATAGACACTTCTGAACTGAGAACCACCAAGGAACAGTTGATTTGGATCGGTAGTTTCTAGAATCTGAGAGGTAGAAGGGCCCTTAAAGGTTATGCGACACCCCACCTTCCCATTTGTGTAGCAGTTCTGAGCTTTGTCTTTTTAAAGAGTCAGAGTGATTTTTACCAGAGGCAGTAAAACTCCCATCTCCAAAGGGTTTTGGGGAATGTGGTGGGGGTAATTTAGGTTATCACATGAGTGGGGAACATCTGTGGCACTTGGTGGGCAGGGGCCAACTTTCTGTCAGAATTGCCCAAGAATAGGATGGGGGAGACTTGAGGATAAAGAATGTAAATTGAACACACATTTGTAGTTCTTTCTCCCTTCCCAAACCACCAAAACTAAAATGCAGATGCACCAACTCATGAAAATATGAGAATCAGAGGGGAGGCCAAGCAAAAAACGTTTTGAAGGTGGAAATCAGATAGACAAGTGGTAATTGACTTAACAATCTGTAGAACGTTAAGCTGGTAGTGAGCAAAGTTGTGAATTCCTTGGTCATAACTTCAGAATTCCCTAGAGACTTTGGAATTGGGAGCTCCAGCTACCTATGGAACTAGAGTAAAGGAGGAGGCCTAAAATTAGGTAACTAATGGAAATCTTGAAAGGCAGAGTACCGGACTCCTTCAGCATTTTAGTGATGCTCGATCATTGCCCCATCTGCACTCTAACTCTAGCAGAAACCTGGAGTATTTTTCCTCTGAGATGCCAAAACAGTCTCTGCACTGAGGATGCAAGCATAGATGAGGGCAGTGACAGAGATATTGTCCAAAATATTCCTGGGCTATCAGATTTCTATCAGCCATGACTCCAACTTCCAACAGAACTGACGATACCGAGCAGTCTGAGATGAAAGACCTGATATTTCTGATGTTGGAGGCTCCTCAAAAAAACAACTGAGCTAGATCATGCTAGTGAAATCAAAACAGGTCAAGCCACATTTAAATGTTAGAACTTCCTGTCAACTTTTCAATTCCTCTGTAAAAGGCAACCAAGGAAATATGAGATCTTTGAGACCAGCCTCAAGTGAAAGACAGAGACCAAACAGTCAAATGAACATGGGGTGCGGGGAAGATTAGGCAAAAAGAAGAAACTTCCAAGGGCAAAAAGTTGTTGATATTTTTAGAGATGTAAAAGAAGTTATTTTAACCACAGAATGAAATAGGATGCTAGAAAACACATCTAATAGAATAACAAAAATCTCTTAGAAATTAATGACATAAAAAATGAATATTTCAATAGAATGGTTGGAAGATAATGTTGAGAAAACATCTCAGAAATAATAATAGAAAAAAAGAGACAGAAAGAGGGGGTCCAGCAGGGGAGTAAGGTAAAATAATTAGAGAATCAGTCCAGGGAGTATACCATTTGAATAAAGGTGCTCAAAAGAGAGAACAGAGAAAGCTAAAGGAAGTAAATCATCAAAGTAACTCAAGTACATTTTCCTGTTGGAAGACACAAATTTTCTATCTGACATTGCCTGTGGAATGCCTACCACAATGCAAGGACACAAACCTATACCCTCCACAGTACTGTGAAATTTCAGTACACTGGAGACAAGGAGAAGATCTTGAAAGCTTCAGATTAAGACAAATAGGTCACATACAAAGAGCCAGCAATCTGAATGGCTCTAGACTTTTCAGCAGTAACACTAGAAGCTAGAATACAATTTTGCACTCAGAGTAAATTAGCATAGACTTGAAAAGATTAACCAAGTTTGCCTCCACATAAATACTCTCAAGAAGTTGCCATGGGATGAGCACCATTCAAACAATGGTGAAAACCAAAGAAGAGAAATACAGGCCATAGAAGACAGGGGAGAAAAGTGAAGGGGGTCTCTAGGTGATGGTAAAGGGACATTCCAAGATGGTGACTCTGAATCAGGCTTGTAACCTCACTATCCTTCATTTTCCTTGTCTATAAAATGGGGACAATTGTTGCTCTCTTCCTCATGGGAGTATAAGGATTAAATGATGCAAAACGTGCTCAGCACTTAGAACAGAGACTAACACACATTTGCTATTTTTTTCTAGAACTTTCTATTAATGTAGCTCAAGAAACCCATTAATATGTTTGACAGTTTGCTTCAATTACTCAATGAAACCATCAAACAAACAACAAACATTTATTATGTACCTACTATAATCTAGATGCTCAGAAGGAAGAGTAAGAGCCATCCCTTATTTGGAGGAGCTGATAGTTCATCACCACCTTGACTCTTTGAATTAGTAAAGAACTGAAATACTCTATGCTTGTTGTTTCATTTTGAAAAAAAAAACCAGTGTTTAAAAAATTAGTTATCAAAGGTACACATGCACATTATTAAAAAGTTAAATAGGATTAAAAGTTTATAGCAAAACACAGCAGTTTCCCTGCATTATATCCTCACACTTTTCCATTTCCTTTTTCTAGAGACAACTGCTTTTAAATCTTTTGGCCATTTCTTCTGGTATATACATCTTGGCACTTCTAAATAATATGCCTATATTATACTGTGACATTAGACATAATCACCTATTCCAACAGATGAGCTTCCAGGTCTGGTACACCATCTTCTCCTCTATTCCCTCCTCTCCCCTCCCAGATAATGTAATTTTTGACTTCTCTACATAATCAACTGGTGTAAATACTACTCCCAGTTTAGTATTGTAGACTATGGTTGTCTCTTTTCTAAAATTTTTGCTCCCCAACATTTGCTTCTTTTTCTTTGTACCCTCTAACACACCTGAGGTCAACCAACATTAGATAGTCTAGTCTTTCCTTCTTGCCTCTTCAGTAGGCTCTCCTGCCCCTTCATCCTTCAGGTTGAGTGTGCTCTTCAGGCTGTTGAAGAGCGGACAACCTGACACAGAGCTATATCCTCCACAGCACCTCAGAGTGAAAGAATCTGAGACTTCCTTTGCTATCAATCTTGAATTCCCTAGGTTTTTCTCTCAAGTTGGTTTCCTCATCTTTTCTTCTTCTTTGGTTTACTCTCTTGGGAGAAAACACACTTCAGTAGTCAAGTTAAAAAGGATCTTTTCTTCATCTCCATTCTGAAATTTCACAATGATGTTCTTGGGCAAGGGTATCTTTTTATTCACTCTTCTATGCCCTCAGTGGCCCTTTTAGGAAATTGGGAAACTTGTATCTTTCGCCTCTGAGACATTTGCTTGAATTATTTTATTGATGATTTCTCCCCTCTTGGTTTTCTGTTTCTTCTTTCTGAAACTTGTTAATTAGATGTTGGATCTCCAGGATTGGTCCTCCAATTTCTTCATTTTTTCTGTTATTTCCCCCCTTGGTTATTTTACAATCCTTGCTAGAATACCTTGACTTTATTTTCTGATCTTTCTTTTGAAAGGTTTTCATTACAACCAACATGTTTATTAATTTCTAGTTCTTCTCCCCCACCCTTTTTCCTTCTCCTTATCATTCTTTTGTGACTTGAATTGTTCCTTTCAATAGTTTCCTATTCTTGTTTCGTGGGCATATCATTGCTCTTATTTCCCTGATCTTATTCTTGATACTCTTTCAGTTTTAGTCACTATGTGTTTTGTGTCCTCCAAGTTGATTTTATCTGTTTTGTTCTATAGTTTTCTTGTTCTAAGTTTTCCTTAGATACCTGGTAACCCTTGGATGAGCATTAGAGGACTCAATTACTGATTGGAGCTCTGAGCTTGTAGGAATCTTGTTGACTTTCAGCTTAACTATAGGGTGAACCTGGGGAGGTTTTTATTCTAGGAAACTTCTGGTTGAATCTTTTCTGGCCTTTCTTCTTGGGCTAATCAGATTCCCCACAAAGAAACTATTTTTATCTTCTGCTGTGGTTATAAGTACACTCCCAGTGTTTTGGTAGCTAACTAGGGAAGGGGGCTGGAGAACGAGAGCATTTTTTGGTCATCAAATGCCAAGTTTCATGGTACTGTTTGCCAACTAACCACTGTACCAGTTGACCTCCACTCTAGAAAGAGTTCCTTTTAAGAATAAACCTGCCAGGTTGGGAGGTGTAACTCAGTGGCAGAGTGCTTGACTGGCATGTGCAAGGCCCTAGGTTTGATACCTAGCACTGTAAAAAAAAAAAAAGAAAAAGAAAAAAAGAAAGAAGAATAAACCTGCCATGTTCTGTTGGGGTGGGGAAGAAATGCTCAGTGAGGTGGAGCAGGAAGGGGCCCAAAGGCCCTAATTGCTATTCAGCTCACTTTCACCCAACCCTTCTTAGGTTTGTTTCACCTTAACTTTCAGTTTTAGAAGTGTCTGGGATTGCCAGTTCTTGAATCTTCTGAGAACTTGGCACTGTACATTTTATTGTAGTTTTTTATTATTTTCTTTTTTCATTGTTGGCTCAGAATTCAACATTTTATGATGTGCTGAGTTCCATCAGCCCTAACTGCATTCAGGTAGCATCGTGTGGCCCTGCACCCTGCCTCCCTTAGATTTTCTTTATTCTCTTTGGCTATTGGTTGTCCTGGATTGGGCCTCTATTTTATTTTTAAATCTTCTTTCTCTTCTCAAGTTCTTTGTCTTTTTCTAGTAAGTACGTCTTGGAGATTTACTCAACTTTAGTGTTTAATACTTCTATTGACCTTTATCTCTCCTATCACATTAGAATTCCCAGGAGTTCTCTTTTTAAAATACAGATGCTTCTCAATTTACAATGAAATCACATCACCTGATAAACCCATTCATTTTAATTTAAAATATTATAAGCCAGGAACACACTTAATACATGTAATCTACCAGACATCATAGTTCAGCACTCCAGACACTATAGAGTGCTGGTGTTTGTCCTCACAACCAAGTGGCTGTCTGGGAGCTGCAGTTTGCTGCCACTGCCCAGCACCACAAGAGAATACTGAGCTGCACGTCATTAGCCCAGGACAAGATCCAAATTCAAAATTTGTAGTATTTTTTTACTAATTGCATATTAGTATTGCACCATTGTGCAGTTGAAAATTTTCAAATTGAGCCATTGAAAGTCAGGGGCCATGGAGCTAGAGTTGTAGCTCAGTGGTAGAGCACTTGCCTAGCATGTGTGAAGCACTGGGTTTGATTCTCAGCACCATGTATAAATAAAATATAATAAAGGTCCATCAACAACTAAGAAAATATTTTTTTAAAAAAGTCAGGGTCCAAGCTGGGCGTGGTGGCTCAAGCCTGTAATCCCAGCACTTAGGGAGGCTGAGACAGGAGAATCGCGAGTTCAAAGTCAGTCTCAGCAATGGCAAGGCGCTAAGCAACTCAGTGAGACCCTGTCTCTACATAAAACACAAAATAGGACTGGGGATATGGCTCAGTGGTCGGGTACCCCTGAGTTTAATCCCCAGTACCAAAAAAAAAAAAAAAGTCAGGGTCCAGCTGCAGCATCCTTCTGGGTGAACATATCTTCTCTTATATCTCTGAAGAAACTACTATTACCTTACAACACGTTATCTATGTTTGATTAGTCTATTTTTTCTTCTTTTTGTTATTTTTTTCTGGTCTATTTCTTTTCAAGATGTGCCTTTTCTCAAATGTCTTGGTCACTTTTTGTTATTATAGCATGATTATTTTGTAAGATTGGAAAGCATAGATAAAGAGCTAAGTATAAAAATGACCTACTATTTTACCACTCAGAAGATTACTATTAACAGTTTGGCAAATGTCTTTTCACTCCTTTTATAAATGTTCAAAAACATGTTTATTTATTTATTTGTTTATTATGTTTTCCCATATTTTTTGTTGGCACATTATAGTTGTACATGATAATGGAATCTGTTGTTGCATGCACATAATATAACAATATAATTTGGCCAATATCACTCCCAGCACTTTCCCCCTTCTTCGATCACTTATTGTTAAGGGAGAGGTACCACAAAGCTTATTGGAAGCTTCCTATCAATGGGTTTTCCTAGGTGGTGGGCTTCTCTGAAGGATAATCAGGCAAGGGCTCTCATTTTTTTTTTCCATTGGAGGAAATGTAAATGTCATTGTATACAGGAGATGCAATCAGGTTTCTTTTGGGATATTTAGTTTCCCCAGAGGGGAGTTAGTCATTGAGTCTCTTACCTGGAAGACGTGAACCTGCCATGTAAACATTCCAAAGCCCTAAGGTTGGTGCCCGGGGCAGTGTTGGCTGCTGTGCACATGTCTCTGTGTCCGGTTTGGCTCATCCTCCTAGTCTTGTCACTCTTGTTGCTATACTCTGCCCACTTCTGTGACTGGAATCCTTCCAAATGTAGACTCCTTTGGCTGCTTAGCAAATTTTTTCTTAAACAACATCTTTGTAATGTCATTTTAATGGGCTTGGGGGAAATAAACACAGCTCTTTAATTGTTCAAGTGAAGTTAGAAGTCCCACCTCTATGTTTATTCATATCTACTCTGGCTAAGTCATATATTCTCCCTGAACTTGTGTAACTGCTTAAATGGAACCTCTCCCCTGGCTCTTGTTAAATCCACTAAAGTGTATTGGAATTTTGCTTCTGTCATCTAGTATCAAAATGAGACTATTTAGGTGCTAGCTTTTAAGAAGTTGGCTGAGCTGCCTTCTGGAATGTGAGTCAAGATACTTCTGCAGGATAGCTATGGGAAAGAGAAAGGAGACAGAAGAGCAAGCACACATGTGCGTACACACACACACACACACACACACACACACACACTGTGTGCACAAAGGAGACAAAGGCATGTGGTGTGGTGGCACTCAAACTGACACACATGCTGAACTAATAGTACATGCTGGGCTTCAACCTGGGGGCCCTGCCACTGCTGTGCACCTCTGGAAAGCTGCTGTTATGCCCATGATTTATGATTTGCTCTGTGTTTGCTATTGAAGATTGCCAGTTGTCCCCCAACCCTCAAGAAGCAGAGCTTCATGAGAAAGTCTGGGCAGTGGAGTTTGTCCTTCTTGAAGCCTGTGTGCAACTACTGTGCTAACAGGTGTCGCCTGATTAAGATGCAGTGGGGCTGAGGATGTAGTTCAGCAGTGCGGCACTTGCCTAGCAAGTGTGAGGCCCTGGGTTTGAACCAGAGCATTAAAAAAAATGGGGGGGTGGTGGTGGCCAGTGGTTAGTCTGACAATTCAGACCCAGCAAAAGCTAATGTCATTATATTTGAATCAGAATAGAACTATATAGAAATGCTTAAAAAGGGACAGAACAAATGGTTTCCTAGTTCTACTTAGACATTTTAGAACTTAATGAAGCGTTCATTGAAAGTCTTTTTTACCTAATCACTAAGCAAGAAATACTATAAAACAATGCTTCATTGGCCTATCCTAAAGTTACATCATGATTTCAAAAGTAATAAGAACTACTTTTAAAAATTGTCCTATAAATCAAATTAATGCATAAAGGGGGTTTTCACAAAGTCAGACTGGCTAGTGCCCTGTCAGTTCTTAATGACCCATATTTTCAAGCAAATTCTAAGTATTTTATTTTGTTTTTAAAATAATCATGGATGTTTGATGCAGCATGAAAAATTCACTTCCTGTTCACACCAAGAGCCCAGGAAGATAGTTTGATGTGGGGTCTAGCTGAGCTTTGGGTTAGTGTGGGATAATGCTTGGGTCAAAGTTGGCATGGAGTCAGCTCTCTATGCTTCCTCCTCTGTGTGTACCCCAGTCATCATCTATAGGGCAGGAGGAAAGGAAAAGTGAACTTGTCTTGGACTTGACTGCACTAGAAAACATCTGCTAAGAGAATGGTTTTCAATTGGGAGAAGAATACCCCTGCTGACCCAGAAGCAGTATAGATAGAATGTGGGGTTTTTGTAAAAGTTCCTAAGAAGCTAGTGCATTTTCACCCCCATGATTTCCATAAGCATATTAAGTACATTATTATTAACTTTGTAAATGTTCAATGAATTTTTTTAAAAAAATTTGTGGAAATGACATTTAAGGAATTCGTTTTCAATGTTTTACTTATCTGTGTTGTGATAGAAACTTCAGGTGGTTGTAAAATCCTCAATTGTTGTATTGCAAAATATAACTACTATGACGTCATCTTTTGCGAATTTGTTTCTTAGACATAGGAATAAAATTTACTCCCAGCACACTATTGCAATTTTTAATGTCCTTAGAAACTTTACCTTTAAAATAAAGGGTAAAAATAACATCAGAATGCCTATTAATATGTAACTTCCTTCTCAGAAGAAATGAACCTATAATTTCTATCATAGCGAGAACAATATCTTTTTAAAAGTATTGTTGGGATGTAAGAGCAAAATATCAAGGTTGCTTCTAAGCAACTGAGAAAAATGAGTGGTGGTTCAGGCCAGACTTAGAGCTGAAAGCTCAACTGTCAGATGTTCCCTAGTTAGAGAAGTCTTGAGTGAAGGTGAAGAGAGGGGCAAGGACCCTGAGGCAGGTGAAATGCTGTGTTTACTTATTTTTATTTTTGTCATGAAAAACTATCTATCATAGAACATTTCAAGCACCTACAACAGTAGAGAGGTTCACAAAATGAACCACTATTGTAAAAATTTATTTTTAATTTAATGCCCTCAAGCTGATATAGGGAAAAAACAAATTTGCAAGTATAAATCTTTATAAAACAGTGTTGAATTTTCAAACAGAGCAGCTCATATTTCCTTGCTGCTCAGGTCCATTCCTCCAGGGAATGCCAGCACAGTACAAATGCCTTTTTAAACATTTTTTAAACAAACAAAAATCTTTCTTGGAGTTGCAATTGATCTGATAGAGCTCAGGGCAGGCTTGTGGGAATACATCTGGGCATCTAAGTCAAGCGTAAATGGAAACAATAGTATGTGCTCAGGACAGTCAGTTGCTAACAGGAACTATCGCAAGCACACAGTGACCTAGGGAAAGCTATCAGACATGAACATGCTTGATTCATGGTCTTAAGAGATGCCAGTGACCGGTTGAAACCCACGGCAGGTGGGGTTGCTGGTGGAAGCTTTGTGCTCTGGCTCCTGAAATTCTCATTCACCTTAATTAGGGCTCTGGCAGGTGAATGCTCCAGGGACAAAAGCTGTGCATTTTTTTTTTTTTTTCAGAAGAATGTTACTTTTTCATCTTTATGGAAAGCCCTAAAACCCCCCAGGGCCTTCCAAACATAGATAAAATTAGTCAGTAGTGACATTTACAGGGTGTTTTTTTGCCCTCCCTCCTCCTTTCTCAGGAATGGTAAAACTTTTTCTTCTTTCTACTTAGTAAACATCTCCCTTGAGGATTTTTACCAGTATGAAAGAAGGGTATTGTTAAATTCTACTGTATTCTATTTACTAGATTTTACTGAAAACAAAATAAAACAAATTAGAGTGCTATAGCCCATTCGGGAGGATGTTGCAATTATGTTGAGAATGGAGAGGGCTGAAATGGAAGCCATTAATTAGAAAAATTTGGGGTGAGTTTGTGAAAAGCTGAAAGAAATGGCTCCTCTGAAGTAGAATGTCTCCATTTGGATACCGAGTGCTTTGCATGCCATGAGAACCAAGGATGTGTTTGCATAAATACCACAAAATCCTTTTCTAACCACAGTGGTAGGTGTCCACGTTTCACACCTGCTTTATAGATTGAGCCAATATGACCGCATGCATCTGGCAACAGAGATGTGCTAATGCGGAGGAAAGAAAATCAATGAAAGGAGAATGTCAAGGAGGGGGAAGACCATGCTGTTCATTCACTGGTTTCTTTCTTCCTCTCTTTCTCTCTCTCTCCTTTCATTCCCACTGCAGGGCCCTGGGCCAGTTCTCTCAACTGCTCCCTTCTACCCAGTCACCTCCTACTCTCCCTTCAGTCTCCACAAACCTTCACTTCCTCAGGAAAGTCTCCCCAGCACCATCTACCTCCACCTAACAGGTGGATTTGGTTTTTAATGAGCCACGATCTGCTACATATAATAGATACTCAGGAAATATCCATTGAGTGAATGAATAAGCTAATCTATGCATTCTTTCCTTTGTCTCTTCATTAAGTGAATTTATACAATGGCTGTGTTAGGGCCCTGCCTGGATAGGTAGGCCAGGGAGGAGAGAAAAGCAGCCTTTTGCACCTGAGAACTCAAACAAGACAGGTGCCACCTTCTTCAAAACCCTAGAGAGCTAAGATGAGGTGGATATCAGCATGGGTGTAGGGGTGGACGTTCATGGAAACTAACCAGAAAGGACAGAGAGATAGGAAACAGTGGAAACTCTGTTTACATTTGTGCCAATCTCATACGACTCTTAGAATTTGATATGTAATTTTCTGGTAAGGAAACTTCAGTCTAGAGATTAAGTGCATGATTTTGATGTCACAGAACTGACATTGGATCCCTGAGATATCTTTGAACTTATTAAATGTAGTTGTGGGTTGAACTAAAAAAAGCTGGGGTATATTTTCGTGCCTTGGATTTGAAGAGCACAAGAGATTTCTAGATAAGTGAAAGCACCCAGAGCACAGATATGCAAGAGAAAGGGAATCCCAGTCTCAGGCTCTTCCACCCAGGCAGTGGTGGAAGAGGGTGCCAGCAAGGCCACCAAGAGAGCATTCGGGAAGGGGACATTTCTCTCAGCAGTTGATTTTACCACTGCTGAGATTTACTAGAAAGAAAGCTTTTCTCACAGTATTATAGAAACTTCTGGATGGTTATCACTTGCTCTGTTTAACTCAGCTGCTCTGCTTAATTGTTCATTGATTATGTACACCACTTTTAGAATATATTTACCTTAAACTTACAGGGTTTTCGCAGGTATGCAACCTATTCACATATACTAGCTTAGTTGAGAAGAATTTAAGGCTCAGAGTCCTTAGTGATTTGCCCACCCAAGCTTGAGCCTGGGTCCCTGAGTCAGCTTCTGTACTCTGTCCTGTGTACCATAGTTGGCTCATGAGAAAGAAAGTGTTTCTCCAGAAAGCGGAGATAGAGGTTTTGAAAGCCCTTAAATTTCATTTTTATTTATTTCATTTTTATTTCAGATTTATTAAGGAATAATTGACAAACAGAAATTATACATATTCAGGGTATATACTGTGATAATGTAATATACATATACATTGGGCAGTGGCTATCACAATTAATACATCTATCACCTCACATACTTATTGTGAGCATGTGTGTGTATACTTAAGATCCATTCTCTTAGCAAAGTGGCATATAATACACCATTATTAGCCGGGTGTGGTGGCACACACCTGTAATCCCTGCACTTTGGGAGGATGAGACAGGAGAATTGTGAGTTCAAAGCCAGCCTCAGCAAGAGTGAGGCACTAAGCAACTCAGTGAGACCCTGTCTCTACATAAAATACAAAAATGGGGCTGGGGATGTGGCTCAGTGGTCAAGTACCCCTGAGTTCAATCCCCCGTAACAAAAAAAAAAATCACCCTTATTAATTATCATCACCATACTGTACATTACACCACCAGAACGTACTCATCCTATAACTAAAATTTTATGATTTAAACAATATCCAATTTCATTTTTTCATATTGAATTCAAGTACTGTCCTTCTCAGAGGCAAACTTTGTTTACCTGAAACTTTTCTTCTTCCTAAACGGTATAGCAAAAGGTGGTAGAGGTGACCAGCATCCAATAAGGATAATGATTATCAATGATTTACTATGTGGCAGACACTAAGTGCTTCATATACTTCAGTTCATTTAATCTTGCTATAAATTTGTGAGATGAATATTATATTTTTTCCCATTTTACAGATTTAGTGTCTGAGATCTATCTTTTTAACCACCACATGAACTGACTTCTTACCTGTAAGTCTGGTTTCAATGAAGTCTACCGAGTACAAAGGGGGGCTCTATATTTCATTGTGGAAAATACTGAAAACTCTGGGGTTCCATAACAGTACTTTTCTTTCTACAGTAATTTTCTCAAAAACCACACTTCTTGAATACGTGATCCATATGCACAGAACAACACTGACAACTACTAAAGAAGATGTAAAAATACCAGCCTCTTTCCACCCTGTTCCTCCACTGCTCTGTTTCCCTCTCCTGCAGCGTCTACTGTTAACAGTTCTGGTGTTGAAAAGATTTCCTTCCCCCTTTGTGCCTAAAGTAGAAACGATGTAGCAGGGTTCCTGGCAAGGGTTCCACAGTATGCTCTGTCAGGACTGAGGCACATGGGGTGTCTGGCAGACTTGTAGGGCAGCAGGCCAGCAGCCAGTGGCTGGGGTATGAGCAGTTGTCTGGGAGAGGGAAGCACCTGAGGGAGAAGGCAGCTGGCCCCTGTGCAGAACAGGAGGCTTCATGGAAGGGAGGGGATTCTAGAAGCAGTGGCGATTTTCTCAGCCTTGACATGGTGCCCCCATGCAGTGGGGTTTGAAGTCCTTTGTTTGGAAGGAACTCAGAACACTAAGGTAAAGTATGAGGTAAAGCAAGCAAAGAGCATTCTGGAAGGTGGTGAACACTGCTCAGAACCTTTCCTGCATGATGGGCCACAAAGGGGTTGGAGGAGTCCATGGAAAAATGCTTGCTGATTCTCTGCACTGGCCATTCTGTCACTCATTTGGATTCTTTGTTCATGATGCTTTCCTTGCCAGACTGGCCTTTTTTCTTCCCTTTTCCTGTCCAGTTCCTGCTTGTCCTTTAAGACTTGGCCAGATAACACCTACCCTAAAAACCTATGCCATCCTCTGCCTTTCTCTGTCATTACCTGATTTTGTATTAAAATGACATGCTAGTGAGTTGATCTAAGA
>PVHX01021634.1:0-29353 GCA_004024805.1 Geosciurus inauris
AGCATAAGACTAGGAAAGATTGTATAATCCAAAAGGGCTCGAAGATCAGGTAATGTGAGTGTAGTCCTACATTTCAGTAGGTGGCACTATAAAAATCATAACCTCTATACATCCTTTTCTCTTCTAATACATTTATAGTGTTTTATTTCATCCATACTTCACTATAATTTTAAATGTATATATTTATTTTTATTGGTTCTTTTTAGTTACATGTTATAGTAGAATCCACTTTGAGATGATTATAAAAGCATGGAATATATCTTCTTCTAATTCAGTCCCCAGAACCTCTCTTTCCCTTCTCCTCCTCCCAGCTCCTGCTCCCTTCTCTCTACTCCACTGATCTTTCTACAAACATACAATTGTTTTTAAGTGTCTTAAATATGTTCTTAAATATGGAATTTGATAGCATGAAGAGTTTTATCTTCCATGTATTTTAGACTACAGAGTTGTAGTACATGAATAAAAGAAACATATTACAAATACTATTAAAATTAAATTTTTTTATTCATACTGTAAATTAACCAAATGTTATTCAATACCCATCATATGCCAGGCACTTTTGTTAGACATCAAGGGTAGTTATAAACTCCTGTAACCAAAAAGTTTCTATAGATTTTTCTAAGCACCTTAAAATGGGTGCTGACTGCATGATGTTTGCTATTTTTATCTATTTTATATGCTAATTGAAAAGTGAATTTATATAAAATGGATGTCTGTTCTATCTTGAAAAAAATCAAATTATTCTTTTCATTCTCGTATGTCAAAAATTCACTGAAATTTACAACTTCTACACTTAGGTAGGACCATTGCTCTCCAGCTGATTATATGCAATTATCTCCTCCTCTTGGCAGCTTTTTATTTCAATGCCCCAGGTACAAACAAAAGAACAGCTGGACAAATATTTCATTAAAGAAACTATACTGAACTAAGTCTTCTGGAAGAGTTCAATGTCAAAGCAAAGGTAGCCACCATGGATACGTAAGAGATGATTTCTTTTCAACATATCAACATAAATTTTAGGATAAAAAGAAAGACAACACATTTGTGAAAATCCAGGTACAACATACATTGATGCAACATTTCACACCATATAGAGTAATTTTTGCATTAAGTTATAGATATATGTATCATGCATAAGAAAATTATATGCAGACGCTTCAAATATTAACAATTTGAGAATAAATAGTGCCTGTTTCCTCTTCTTTTAACTTTGCCAAAGTGTACAAACAACCTTTAGAACAAATTTAAATAGATAGGAAAGAAAAAAATAAAAAAAAGAATGGCAATATTTATCAGTGTGAAAGAAGAAAGAAGGAGAGCTGAGTGTGATGGCACACACCTATAATCCCAGTGACTTGGAAGTCTGAGGTAGGAGGATCACGAGTTCAAGACCAGTCTCAGCAACTTTAGTGAGGGCCTAAGCTACTTAGTGAGACCCTATCTTAAAATAATAAAATTGGCTGGGGATGTGGCTCACTGGTTAATCACCTCATATTGAGAGCAATAAACCAGTGTATAGGACTAAATGTTCACTAATATTCTCCTATGCAAGGCCCACCTTCTCTCAAGAGATGACCGCAGTGAGTGGGAACCTTCTTGCTTCACACTGACCATGCTCTTGAATACTGCCTTCCTGTGTTCTTGCTGATGCTTTGACCACAGTCTCAAGTTTCCTTTCCACAATTATTATTCTGTGGGTTGGTTGCTCAGCTACAGCTAGCAAGAGCCTCTTACCATTTAGCACTTGCTTCAGCTAAATTCATTTCCACTTTTTGATGCAAGACTTGTGACACTATTGTTTTTCTTTTTACAGTTCTGGGAATTGAACCCAGCACTGTAAAAAGTGCTGGGAATTGAACCCAGAGCCTTTGCAAAGCAAGTGCTTGGCTACTGAGTTACACTCTCAATTCTGACACAATACTTTCATAAAGAATTTTCAAAACTGACAGACTATTCATATATAATACCCTAAAAAATAGGTCACTGTCATACATTTGTGTAAGAACTAATTCAATAGCAGAGATTTAGAAAATCATTTAAATAAAATAAAACCATAAAATCATATTTAATAAAATATCAAAATTAAATTGACTTTAAAAAGTTAAACATCAAAATGTCTATGCATATAATATTTACTTATTAATACCTTAACAAAGTCTGACAAGGTGGTGCTTGCCGTTAATCCCAGCAACTTGGGAGGCTAAGGCAGGAGGATCACAAGTTCAAAGCCAGCTTCAGCAACTCAGTGAGGTCCTAAAGACAGTGAGATCCTGTCTCTAAATAAAATAGAAAAGGGCTGTGGATGTGGTTCACTGATTAATCACCACTGGGTTCAATTCCCTGGTAATCCACCCCCCCAAAAAAGTGTCAAAGCTAAAGGGAAATAATCAATACAGTGAACAAATACGATAAATAACTAAAATTCATTCTTACAATGCAAAAATAGACATTTATGATATGAAGTAAAATATTAGAATATAATTTATACATACTGTAGTTTGAAAATGTAATATGTACAAGGAAGTTTATGTGTATATACACAGGCACATATCATATTGAAATATTGGAAATTCTGAAAGTAGTGGAAATATTGTATCTTTGTATTGTCAATTTCCAAACTTTGATCATGTCAGTGTCCTACTTCTACTATTAGAAAGATGCTTTTTCATTGTGAAAAATGCCTGAGAAGGATACTTTCTCATTGGTAGTTATTTATAACACTATTTCCTAGATTTATAACACTCTTAATTATTTTTACTGGTTCCTCAAGTCTAACTATATTCTTTTTAAGTAATTTATCAGTAAGTCTCTTCTTAGCTTTGATACTGTGTTACTTCAAGCTTTACTCCTAATATTTTGAGCTTCCTAATTCCCAGATAAGACTTCATATCTCACATTTACCACCTCATAGTGAACGAATGTAATAGCCTTATAACAGTGTGATTCTATTTATAAACATCCAAATTTTCACTTCACTCCTACCATTTCAAACTTCACACCTCACATGTCATTATTCAGCAAATGGGAAGCAGTATACTCCCATTTCCTAATACGCTCCCGAAATTTACCTGTATACTATTGGCATTTTTAATTATTTGCATTAAAATGTGGCATTCTGACTTATTTTTCAAACCATTTGTATTGCTTTTAGTAAATAAGAGGGTTACAAAGATGTTTGTATTTAAGATTTAAAGATTGTACTTAGGGTTGGGGTTGTGGCTCAGCGGTTGAGCGCTTGCCTCGCATGTTGGAGGCACTGGGTTCGATCCTCAGCACCACATAAAATAAATAAAGATATTATGTTCATCTACAACTAAAAAAAAATTTTAAAAAAAAGATTGTACTTAAAGATTTTCCATTTCCATTTGCTAGTTTTTCCTTGTAAACTGAAGTTTCCATCTTTCCATTCAGCCTTAAAAATATCCTTTTGATTAAATATAATACTATCTAGTTGAAAATTAATTCCCTTAGCTTTCATTTGTCTGAAAATGTTGATTTTTGTTATATTTTTGGAGGATATTGTCACTGGTTATAGTCAATATTGATAGTTTTTTGTTTTCTTTTAGAATCTTAAAGATGTTACTGCATTGTCTTCTGTTATCAATTTAAATACTAAAATTGCCAGATTCCTTAAAAGCTAAAAGTGGCCATGTGACACATCCCTCAACAAAGAGATGCATGTATGTCAAGGGCATTAGGAGGGGACTTTTAAGTACGTTATTGTTTCCATTGCTTTAAAAACCAAAAGTACACATACCCAAACACAAATGCCTTCTCATTTTGCCTATTACATACCCCCTCAACTTTCCCTCTTTGTCCAGGAAGTTTTGACTAGAGCTTAGAAAAGAACATGACAAAGATTGTCCCCTGATCTTGGAAGAATATGACAGGAGACACAATGTGAACTTGAATTCAACCTGTGGCCTAGAACCAAGTACAGTCAAGTTCAGCTTGTCAGTCAACACAAGCTTGAACAAAGATACATAAGCAAGAAACAGTTAACTTGCTATAAACTTCTGAGATTTTACCATTATTGGTTATGTAGCATTCTTCTAGCAACAGCTGATTGAAATAATCAGGTAGAATGTAGTCATAGGAGTGTTTATGAACAGTTAATAACCCACCATTGCTGTTAAAGCACTGGTGTTCAATATTCAGTTTTGTTTTTAAGCACAGGAACCAAATTAATTATACTGTGTCTCAGTTTCCCCAATTGTAAGCAAGAAAAACTATGAGGTATTTTTGAGGATAAAACAAGCTAATGATTTAATGGTTGATAGCGTGATATCTGATACATATTAGATATTCACAATCATTATGCAATTAAGACTTATGAATTCAGGTTTTACTCAGCAGGTCAGTGTTTTTTAATTATATTTCCATAAAAGATGACTGGTTGGTTGGCTAAGGTATTGTATTCCTTAATAAATTCAAAAAATGTTAGTCATTACCTGGTATACAGATGAATTTAAGCAATTTGATGTAAGTTTCTTATTCTAAAATTTTTCTCCTCTGAATGTTTTTAAATCTCTAATACCTGATATAACTTGTTTGTAAGCCAAATAATGAGCTAATGAATGAGTAGTATATTAACAGAAAAATTCAAAACAAATAATTATATTTGAAAACTTGTATTTTAAATACAGAGATGTTATTACAATTCAGGGGGGTACTAGGGATTTAATTCAGGGGTTCTTAAACACTGAGCCAAATACCCAGCCCTTTTTATATTGAGAAAAGGGTATAGCTAAATTGCTGAAAGTAGCTTTGAACTTCCGATTTTCCTATCTAAGCCTCCAAAGTCACTGGGATTATATACATGTACCAAAGTGCCAAGCTCAAATTGTAATTTTAATATTGCATAAGCAAAACACAATATTTTCTCCCAGGAATATAGTTCCTCATTGCTATAATGGATTTAGATATATTTTTCTGTCATAATGCTCACTAAAAATATGGTATTCTACAAAGAACACAATATTTTCAGGTGATTTCCCTGCTTACTTTCATTGTTATTGAGGACTGAGAATATTAGAATATCTTTTGATTTATAGATGGCTTGTTACTTCAAGTTAGATCTGAACTTGAAAAATTTAGGCTTAAATTAATATACATAGTTCAACTGAAGACATAATGGGCAGGAAGTAAAGTAGGATAGTATACAGCCCTAGCAATATACAAATGATTAGTTGTTACAAGCAGGAAGCAAAAGAGTGTAGATTAATGGAAAAGATGTTAGAGAATGGGCAAGATATTACAACATCTTGATGCAAGTTATGAGGGAAATAAAAAGATGCTTAAATTTTATCTTAAATGAAAACCACCCCCATGAACTTTTTATAATGCATATATAGTCTATGACTACACTCCCCAAAATTCTGTCTCAGAAATTCTGGAAAAGTGACCTAGAATCTATACTTTCAATAAAGTCTCTATCTTACTCTGATTCAGATGGTTGGGAGTCATATTTGAGAAATATTAGAATACAGCTTGTTATAAACATTTGAAGCATGACTGACTTGAGATTCAGAAGTTTACATGTCCCTGGCAAGGGCTGATGTAGCTGAGAAAACATCATATATGCCTCCAATGTTATGCCTGAGCAGCTGTGAGAATAATAATTCCATTAATAAAGATGAACACAATGGTAAAGTCAGATGTGTAAGAAAGGAAAGATATTGCGTGTACTCCCTCCCACCTTCTTCCTCTATCTCTCCTTTACTTTTCCTTCCTGTTGAATTTAATGTTGGGCTCTCTTGGGAGGTCACAGAGAGTGATATTAAATACCAAGTTTCTTTCAAGTATGATTTGGAATATAAAAATCTGTGTATGAAAGATGGGAAATCAAAAGAGTCATTTTATTATTGATAAATGCCAGTTGGAAACTGACACTTGGATGTGTCACAAATAGTTTTCCTCCCACCAGAGGACTAGATGCCTAGTCCTGGCAGTTCTACCAGGCTGAAACAACTCCATCATACTGCTCTATGAAAGCAGCTAAAAGACACTATCCTGTCCATCCCACTTAAAATAGTCATTTACAAAGTTTTCACTATAGATCCTGAACTTCTCATTGATGATACAAGCTTCAGAATTCAGTTAATGTAAATATTGCTGTTACTGTCACTTGAACCTAAGCTTTATGAAGGTAGGAACAAGTGTTATTTGTTCACACTCCAATACTCAAAACTGGCACAGTCCTAAGCAAAAAGCAGGAATTCTAAAGGACATGTTGAACAAATACATTTTTAAAAACAAATAATAATTTATTCATCAGATGGTTCTTGTAAGTTAAATCTGCTCAAACTGAAAGTCTATGTTATTAATAGCAAAGGCAAACAGGTAAAGAAGAATGCTTAAAAAAGGAGAGTACCAAGCATTCAGTCTAAGCTGGACTTCTGTAAAGGAAACAAACAGCTAAAACTGGGGCAGGCAAATCATAGGCCACATTTGCTAATCAACTTCACCAAAATTAAAAGGAAACCTTTTTAGATTTTCACCAGCAGGAGGAGGTTTTCCAATTTGAAGGAGCCTGTGCTGAGGTTAGGCTCCAGGCTTCTCACAGAAACTGGGAGACAGGAGCACTGTGTTCCTTGTTTGAATTTCAAAGGAATCACTTCCTGGTTCTTGAAACTTCTGAGGCTTTTAAAAAAGATTCACATTTCAAAGGGGCAGAGAAAAAATTCAAAATTCTGTAATTTTGAAAAACAAACAAACAAAAAAGGAAATCTGAGGCCTGCAGGCAAGAAAAGAGCCTGTTGAATTTTTTAATCAGGCCAAATAAGTCCAACTTTCTGGTTGATTTAATTTTTGTATTTTTGTAGATTTACACCAAGCAATTCAAATTATGCACTTCCTTTCATGGTTTTCGCATGGAGTTGATGCATTCCTGACCTGTTACCCATCCTAACCCACCTCTTTCCCTACAGTAGTGAAAGCAACAAACACTCCGTAAGCCTCTTTTCCTTTCGCCTTCCGTAGGGGCGCAGGCGCACTCTGCCCCGAGAGACTGACGTCACTGGCTGCGTCCCGCCCCTACATATTAGCAACCGAAGCGTCCGTAGCAGCAGTGGCTGCTGAGATGTACGAACTTCCGGTTCTCCGGGCAGCTGCTCCCAGCGCTTCAGCCGCCGCTGTCTCTGCCACCTGCCGTCCCCGGGCCTCAGCCCAGGATTTAGTCACGTCTTCTTCGTTAACCAGCGAACCCATGGTCCCTCCTGGACCCAGGTTGGCGGGCCTGGCGGCTCCGGCGTGGTGAGAGTGAGGTCTGGGGACGATGAAGGCCTTGCACAGCTGCTGCTGTCTCTGCGGTCTGCTGCCCTCGGTCCTCCTGCTGCTGCTTCTGCCAGCGCTGAGCGGGCCGCTGGCAGTGCGGTTGCAGACGGCCGAGGCCGCGCCGGGCCCCAAGCCTCCAGATCCTGGCCAGCGGACCTTGCCGCCCAAGTCCCCAGGCCCCACCGCTGCCCAGCCACCGGGCCAACCTCTGGCTGAAGCCTCAGGGCCTCGAGGCTCAGAGGGCGGCAATGGCAGCAGCCCCGGGGCGGGGCTCGCAGTGGAGGATCCCAGAGGAAAGGCCGGGGAAGGCTCAGTGGGTGGCGGCCTTGCTGTGAGCCCCAACCCTGGCGACAAGCCCATGACCCAGCGGGCCCTGACCGTGTTAATGGTTGTGAGCGGAGCGGTGTTGGTGTACTTCGTGGTCAGGACAGTCAGGTGAGGCGAAGCCTCCATGGGGCACCCCCGCAGCCTGACATGGGCAGACTGGTGACCTCCTTCCTTACCCGCAGTCTCAGGGAGAACGTGCTATCCACAGTCCTAACAGCCTGTGTTACCTTTGGGGGAATTTGAACCGCCTAGTTGTTGCTGTCTTTTGTTTATAAATCAGTACACCACCTCCAAATCTCTTCATCTTGCCTTAAGGCCTGCCTCAGCCTCAGAGGACACCCTTTCCCTGAAGTGGAAGTAATTTCATATTCCCTTGAATTTGGATGATCACACTGTCTTGCAATACTTTTCTCTTGCTGCTTTATGCATTTTTTATGTAACTAACTTGTCTAAAATTTGCCTATCAGAATGCAGATTCCTTTAGGTCAAGATCCCCATTTGTAAGTCTTTGTGTTCTTTGTTCAGTGCTTCAGTGCTGCATTAACAGTAGTGTACAGGGCCTTATCTTAGATATTTTATTTTTATAAAATTTAGAAGGGAAGTTCTCTTTTACCATCAGTGTTTCTTAAAATTGTCCTTAATCTTCACCTAAATAATTAGATAATACCTAATTAGTTGGAAAATACCTCTCTGAAGAGTTGACATACAGCCAAGATCTTACCAGAAAGAGCCAACTAAGAGAAGAGCTGAGAAAAAGCTATCAATTGGTTTTCTTCTCTATAATATAAAAGTAGAGGTTGGGTTTGAAGGATTGTTTTCCAAACTACTTCATATTGACCCCATAATTATATACTATCTATATTTTAAAATTGATTATTTAAACCCAAAGTTGCCTTTTATACAAGTCATTATCATGAATAGAAAATGAACAAGACTTAGCTCAAATAGCTGATTTAAGAAGGTACAGTGGAAGCCAGTGCTTCTGAATGTGGATCCAGGGTTCTATGGTCCAGGAAACCATGGGAAGTTGTTGGTTTCCCTGAGATCTCTTCTGATATCTACAGTATTCAACTATTTTCCAAATAATGCATTCTCTTACAAGTTTATAAAGTACAAACCATTCTTTGATATTTTTTCATATTCTTCAGTTAATATTGTTATCTCTTGCCAAGTTTTTGTGTAATATCAAAAAGGGAATAACCACTAGTATCTGAAAGGCTTTCAAAACACCCCTCCCTTTTCAAGTTCATATCTATATATAACTGGACTTTCTTTGTGTCCTTCAACCAAATACCATATTGCAAATGGTTGAATTCAGAAGCAAATAAGAGAATCCAGCATTTTTGTATTTTCTGTCCATTTTTATTTTTTATCTACTCTCATTTTAGGCCAGATACTAACAATTTGGAGAAAAAAAAAAAACTTCAGTGCTATTCTTTTTAACATTTTTATTTTCATTTTTGACAATTTTTATAAAAATATATAAATCATATTATTTTAAATGAATAACTAAAAGTTTACTTAGGTTTAATTAGTACATTATATATTGATATACACAATCCACCTAAATAATAGTACTTTGAGAACCCTGAATAATTTTTGAGAATGTAAAGGAATTAAAAGCATATAAAAATTACTAATATAAGCAATATTATTGAGCTGGATACTTTTGGTTCACAAAGACCGTCCAATCCAGGCCAACTCTATTATACAGGAATTAAAGGCGTTAAACTTATGTATTATAACAGCTGTTAAAGGCATATTGCCATCAAAATTCTTGATAAAAAGATTAAAAGAAAATTGAAACAAATTTTTTCTCATAAAAATTTTTATTTAATGCTGTCTGAATAATTTCTATAAATATCCAGAAGACCTTGAATATTATATTTCATATATATATGTATATTCACAAACACACACACATATATATATTATGAGTAGGAGAATAATTTTCTTGGTATTGTTTTTTTTTTACTTTGACTTTATTTGTAATTAAATACAAGTGATTATCACCATTGATTTTTCTCTTTGTTGCTGGTAAAACTTGAAAAATATAGCCATTTAAATCAGATTCTAGTGGATAATGCAACATCATATTATATGAGAACAGCCAAATTTTGAACCATGGCTAATAAAAAATACATTCTTTAACCAGTATTTAACACATTCATGCAGTCCAAGTTCTAAATTTAGTTGGCTACCTAAGGTCCATAGCTTGATTGATGCTAACGATGTCTGGGCAATGTTCAGAGCCCACACTTTTTGTTTCCAGATTTTGCTTTTCATTTTGGTGGATGCTCATTTTGGCCCCCATTTCCAAAATATGTGCAACAGCAAATCAGCAGTAGTTATCTGTGCCAAGGGGGAGAATATGCCAAAAAGAATATGCCAAAATCATCATTTCCTTTACTGTTATATGACACTGAGAATATTTTACTTGTAAAATGTTATTATATTGAACTCTGAGATTTCCAAATTGTCTTGGAATGTAATTCGGTTATATTTTTAACTGAAGGAGTATTCTGAAGAATAATCAGTTTCTTTCCATAGTAACCGAAAAATATATGCAAGGAACACTGAAGTGACAGTAAATTTTCCAAGATAAATATAATGTCTATGAAAGAGGCTTATTATCTGTTTAATTCTTTGCTATATGCCCAATGCTGAGCAAAATATAGTGAGCACTGAATAAGTAGTTGCTGAATGAATGAATATGGTTGGTTAATTCTTTATATTACTGTACAGTTAGATTTTTGAAGGTTAGAAATTTAGATATAATTGCTACTGGTGATAGAAGTGTGAAGATCTCAATACTTAGATTCATTTCCTCTTTGTGAAAATATAAAAATGTATAAAAATATAAAAATGTATAAAAATATACAGTAAAAATATAAAAATGTATAAAAATATACAAGGCTAAAAGAAAATCACTTTAGAGGGCTGTTATTTTTGAGCATGCATATTGATTATATAAAAGTAATTTCTGATATGAGTATGTGAAAATTGAAAATACTTTAAAAGCAGAGAACCATGTCCCTTTTCATACCATGTCACTGTTGCTTTTAGTTTTTAATTCAGTATGGTGTATTGGAAGGACACCGATGCTGGGATTCCAGCTCTTCCATTTTTTTACCTCTGATCTTTTGCAAGTCACCTAACCTCTTCAGTTTCAGAACTCCTTCTGAAGAGGATAATGAGGATAAAAGGCTATTTGATGTGGTGTAGATGTGTATGAAATTTAGCATCTATAGCTTTCATTCTGGCAATCAGTACTTATTCAGCTGACTAATGCTGGCCACTGGAGATATAGGTGTCATGGCAGGGGGACAACATTTCTTTCTCTATTGTACTTACATACTGGAGGAGCAGAGGGTCATTCATCAATCATATAGATAATAAAAATATAAAATGGCATTAAGTTGCAGAATCACAGGTCCTCCTTATATAATCTTTCTCCATTCTACTTCCCTGTCTCCTTCCCAGCCTGTAGTGATCATAATTATACTTTTTAAAAAATTTTTTGAGATCAACATTTTCAACTTCCACAGATGTGAGAACATGCCCTATTTGTCTTTTGTGTATGGCTTATTTCACTTAGGGTAATGTCCTCCAAAACACAGGAGGAATAAGTGCTAGTGTTCCACAGCATAGTAGGGTGACTGTGTAGATTACAACAATTTATCATGCTTTATGAAAAACTGGAAGAAAGAAGTGTGACAGCTCCAAATGCAAAGAAATAAGGAAGGAGAAATACTAATCATTTTGATTTGATCATTACACAGTGAATACTTATATTAAACCATCACACTGCACCCATATATAAGTATACTTATTATGTGCCAGCTAAAACTTAAATTATAAAAATTTCAAAACAAAAAAGATGCAAGTCCTATTAATACTTATAGGAAACAGACTATTTGAGTGATTATCCAAGTCTGTAAATGAAAGCATAAAATTAGCTTTCTTTTGAAGAAGCTTTCTTTGTTACAGAAACATTTTTTTTTAAATATTTACTCGTCACCTTAATAGCAAATAGTTATTGCTAATTTGTTTCTGATATAATGCTACATATTTATGTGCATTTTCAAATTTAATTCTTTCAAAAACTTTCAAAGTAGGTAATATCTTTTTGAGACAACTGAAGCTGAGCAAGTTTAAATAATGGTCCAGGAGTACCCATTTAGGACTTGCCCAAACCCAGCTCTACCTGAACTTACTTAACAAGTTCAAATACAGGGCTGCTTCTTGTGATGAAAGTAACTGATTTAAAGTCATATTACACATAAAATGTCTAATATATAAAAAATGAATTTCATATGTCCGGTACATTTCTGTTCAAAATATTATAGTTTTGTTGAATGATAAATGATAAACCTCCACATTTTACTATTTTAGAATAGTGATTCAACTTTAACATTTATTGATCACCATGTCTGTGCCAAGATGAAATGATTTCTTATGCTATCTCAACCCTTTATATTCCTCTCCTCATTCAAAGATTTTCTTAATTTGCTAGATGTAGTCAGAAATGCTGGTATTTTAAGGCAACCTCTGTTATCTGATCATACATATGTCTTACCTTAATTCTTTCTGAAACCAAACACTAATAAATTATGTCTGTGGGACTGGTAACCACCTCTTTCCCATCTAGTTACTTAAGAGTATGAGTTAAGGAATTAATTTTCTTCCAGAAGTTGTGATTTCAATATTACTTACAAAATCATATATTGATAGAAATTATTCAATTTGGGCAAAAATGGAATGCTTTGTCTACTTAGCCATTTGTGTATTTAGTCCCTGCTATTGATTTAGAAAGTATTATTGGTTACCTACTGTGTGTCAGTTGTAGGCCCTGTGGCAAGGATTAGCTTGCATAAGATGGAAAAGTCTTTACATTTATGAAACATCTATTCTAGTTTTTTATATATCCTTGGAAAGAGGAATTTTCCTTCCAAGTAGATTGTCCTGGTTCTCCCTCATTTATGCAGCCTGGCAATATGTATTGGACATTTTATGTATAAACACTCAGGGGCTTAGAAATGTATTTAAGAAAAACAAGTTGTTAAATCTTTGATGTTCTTTGCAGAGATGAATTACAAAAATGTTTAGGCATGTGCTTAAAATATTGTGTTATGTTGGCTATGTGGTCAACTAACAAAATGTCATGCAGATTACCATTGACGGTATAAGTGATATGGCATCAGATATGTCAAGGATCATTACTGTGAGATGAATGTACTAGAAAATACTAAGGAAAGCTTGAGGGCAGAGGCTATTTTACTTTTGTATGCAGGATGAAATATACTACTTATACCCAAACATTTAATAAATGAAGTAGGCATGGTTAGACTGAAGAAATAAAGGCTTAGGTAGAGAAAATAGTGGTTATTTTATTAGGTTTTTCAACAGAAATATCCTCCCTCATACTTCTCCTCCTATTTAAACTTATTTTCATGCTCTCTTCTAATATTAAAGAATATATTACTAATATATCAATTACTGTTTTGGACAAATTAATAAAAAAATTTCTGGATAACTTAAGGGAATTCACTGGAAGAATTTTGAGATTTGTGAAAAGTCAATGAAAAACTGAAGAATAGGGTTTGGGGAACAAGCAGGAATCAAGGAAGCTTAGGAGACATGAAACCAACACAATGCAGAAGTCTCCTTGCAGGAGCATTTCATTGCATGGGTATGTGACAGTTTTTAGATATTTTTTAATTGATTGATTGATGGATTAATTGGCCCTCAGCTCTGGAATCAAATTCCAGGGAAGGATAAATAAATTTCACTCACCTATAATAAGGATGGTAACAGTTCTAATTGTCATCTCACTAGATGACGTTTATTGTGGGAGAAATAATACCAGTAAAGGAATAAGGGGGTACTGCAAGAAAATAGATACAGTCAACAAAACAAGGGATGCTCATTGCTTTACACACTGGGATTGAATATGAATTATTTTATATTCATGCTACTAGATCTTTCCTTTTTAACCCAACAATTTAAAGTACCAGTCTTTGGGACTGGCTCAAAAAGTATCCTGCAATTTGACCAGTTAAGATCATTCTCCTGGGGCTGGGGTTGTGAGTCAGTGGTCTAGCACTTGCCTGGCATGTGTGAGGCCCTGGATTTGATCCTCAGCACATGTAAATAAATAAGTAAACAAACAAAAGGTCCATTGACAACTAAAAAAATTTGTTTTAAAAGATCATTCTCCCCTGCTCCCCTCCTGTTATAGGTGAAGATAAGGGAGGGGGAAAAATCTTTGGACTTATTTTTAAAGCCCAGCAGTCTATAAAGTCATTATTTATGCTCACCTTATCAAGGGTTCTTTGTTCTACAGAGAACAAAGGGCTTCTACAGGGCTTATTTTCTGTAGTTCAGTGACATTTGTTACTCATGATCATTTCATTCTTAAATTGTTTTCTACTGCTGACTTCTGTTCCCTTTCCTACTCTGATCCTATTTCAGTGTATCCTGACAGGTGTGTGTTGGGGTGGAGGGGTGTCAACGTCCCTGAGGTCTAATCCAAGCTTCACACGCTAGTTACATGCCATCTCTAAGGTTCAGTTCACATTTTGTGAAACAGAAAATATCTACCTGAAAGGAATGCTTCAAAAATCTATATAAAATACTTAGCATAGTTTTTGGCATATAATAACTGCTCAATGCATTTTTTGTAGTAATGATTATTATTTTTCTCCTTGTTTTTGATTTTGTATACATATATTTTCCCTTCTGTGATGTAGACATAACTAAGGCTTTTTGAAGTACTTCTAAAATAATCTTTTTTTCTCTGTCCTTACATATGTAATGATAGGATTTTCTATAGTTAAACAATATGTTATATATGCAGTTTTGAAAGGTAAAAGAGATTTTGATGTTGGAGATGTTAAGCCAGAAGAGTGTTTTCCAGCCTTTTTCATATTATGACATATAGAAATTGACATCCATATAGAATAAATATATTAGACAATGGTCCCTAGAGTCTGTCTAGTTGACCTCAAGAGCCGAGGGGAACTTTGTGTTAACACATCAGCAACCATACAGCATGCTCGTTGGGAGGTTTATTAAGGATGATGCCGGTTGTGAATTATGTAAACAGGTGGTCAGACAAGTAATCATATGAAATGCTTAAAACCATGCAAATCAGTTCATGGTACTTTAGAGTGCCTCCTAAACTATCCTGCATATTAGAACTTAAATGGCAACAGGTCATGTTTGACGTCAAAGAGGTCGCCATCCAGTGGAGGAGCATTGTTGCTTTTTGTGGTTATAAATTCAACTTGTCAGAATATCACACTAAGGTGGTTGAAGGTAGCTTCTTTGAATTCTCATTTCTGTAAGTGAGGCCATTTGAAAAGCCATTTAACATTATAACAAAACTATTATATCTGTCTAAAAGACTGAGGTCTTTTTAATCAATATTCATCTACAAGCTGGCCCTGTAACTAAATCTACTTTCTGGTAATCTATACTTTAGATTTGGTCATTCTTAGTAATCTTAAATCTGTAGACAAGGAGAAGTTTTAATTAGAGATATAGAAAATTCCCTATTTAAGAATGAATGCCAGTACTGGGCATGCGCCAGTAGAGGAAGAAATTTCAAAGTATAGGAAAGTAAGAAACCTGAGAACAAATGAAAAGGGAATCCAAATAAAGCTCCTATGGTAGTAAAAGTATGGGCAGAAATACAGAAAAGATTCTCCATTGAAATGTCTCCATTTCCATACCTTGCTTTCCCTTCTCTTGTTGCTTTTAATTGCATCACTCTTAAAATAGCCCTTTCAGAGGATAATTAAGAACTATATTGTCTCAGTTCTATAGATATTTCCCTTCTCTTCTATAGCAATCAATACAATAGTTTTTCTTTGGTTTCTGTGAATTTTCTTCTGATTTTCTTCTTCTTTATTTAGTCTCTTGCTTCTCCATGAATTGCCTCATTTATGAACTATTTTTCCTACTTTTAGAACTCTCCTACAACTCTAATGTCCTGGAGAACAGGGCCTGTGTCTTATTCACATTTGGTCCTTCAAGGCCCTGACCAGCTGATGGAATAAAAAGGCATTCACTGAATGTTTGTGGGGAAAAAATGATTTTCACCCTGACATTTCAGTGATATCTGGACCTTTTCCTTAACCCCTTGTGTTTTGACCATCATTGTGCTTTGGGTGATCTATCTATGCATCCATTCATTTGTTTAATTTCCACCTCTAACCTGTTAATTGCTGTCTGAATTATAGACTTTAGTCAGTTAACTCATTAGTAGATAGGTGATACAGTCTCCTAAAGTTCCACTTTGAAACTCATTTTTATCCTCAACAAACTCTTGCTACACTACTTTTATTAAGTGCAGAACATCATATCTACAGTTTTTCAAACTAGAAACCTGAGCCACCCCAAATCTGTCACTTTAGTTGTTCACATCCAGACATCCAGTTTCAATTTCTAAATAGTTTTTGAGTACATCACCACTTTCTGAATGACACTAACCTTACATTATGCTCAGTTCACTAGGTTACTTTCATAGATATTGTTCTTCTTTCTCCATTACAAATATGTGTCTCCTTGAATTTATCTTTCATACTAAATAGATAATGTTTCTTTTGTTGTATAAATCTAATCATGATATGTTTTTGCTTATAATTCTTTATGGCCATACTGTCTAATATAGTAGCTATAGTAAGTGTATTGTTTAAAAATTTAACTAAAATTAAATAAAATTTAAAATTCCATTAGATGCATTGGCCACATTTCAGGGCTCAATTACTGCATCACCAATAACTACACTATTGAACAAAATGATACAGAATAATTCTATCATTCTATAACATTTTCTTGGGCTGCAAAGTCCCATGGCATCTTAGGGGATAAGGTTCATCTGCAGGTGTGCACTATCATCCAGGACAGTTGTCTTACGTATGATAACTCAGTAATTTAGCTACTTGTCATATGATTTTGCCATTTCAGCATAAGTCCTCCAGAGTTGTCAGAATTTGGTAATAGAGGTGAGAATGAACAGGAGGAGATTTTGACTGCCTCAGCAAATAAATGGCAGTTACTTCTATTTATTTTTATTTATCAACAGTATATATGAGCCTAACTATAGGAAAGCTGGAAGTAGGCATGTGTATTTGGGGTATTGTAGGGGAAGGTCCTTGTGTGATGAGCACTAGTAATGATACTATATGAATCCATACACTAGAATATCATAATACCTGGAAAAATGCACAAACTCCTGTAGAACCCAGAGCATTCTAATTGGGCATTCCCACTGTTATTCAGAAAGTTGTTGAAGTAATTGATTGATTATATTTTTTCCTCTTTAACTGGGATGAATTTGCATCTTATAAAACAGTAAAACAAGTTCTTATTGTAACTGAAAATGATGCACAATTAAATAGTGCTTTTGCAGTTACTTTGATTGACATTACTTCCCCATGTTTTCTTTCATATTATATAGATTATACAGATGTGAGTTGATTCCCATTGAAAAAGTATCCTAATTTTTTTAAAAAAATGATGCTGTCGTGGAAAATCAAAAAAATTTATCTGTTCTTTGATTGCTTGGTTTTGTCCTTTCTTGCTTTTGACCAATGAAATTATTCACTATGTACATTTCTTTCTACTCTACAGCTTCTGACTCCATAGTTTGCTTTCTTTTAGCTTAAGTTTTTTATTATGTCTCATTCTTTTTATGATAACTTGTGGAATCCTCATGAATCCTTTAATCTTCATAACTCAGTCAAACTGCCTCATATATCTGGGTGCATTTTCTCCTATACTGACTTCTTGAAGCACATAATCTGATTGGTCTATCTTATCTTTATAGTTCAGGCCTTAACATAGATCACAATCCAACCTGGAGATTGACAATCCTGGTTTACAAAAGGTGCTTATATTAATATCATATTACCTTTGGGTGAGAGTAGGTAATTTTGCATGGTAGAAAACATGATTAACCAATGCTTTTCATTCAGAAAAGTTTAGAGGTAGCACAGTTTTTCTCTGGAAGGAATAGGGCCAGAGGATCTAAGAGATAGCATAATAGTATTTTGTGTGCATTGTTATAATATTTTATATATTTATATTATTTTTTAGTGGTGAGATCCCTTTATATAAACTAGTTGAACACAACACCATACTGATTGGCTCTAACTCCATGGAAACCCTGGATTCTGAGGAGCACAATTTGAAAACAGTTACTTTCTTCCTGAGGAGACCATATGATGAAAAAGATTTGATGGGGCTGGGGTTGTGGCTCAGTGGTAGATTGTTTGCCTACTACATGTGAGGCACTGGGTTCAATCCTCAGCACCACATAAAAATAAAAAATAAATAAAGGTATTGTGTCCATTTACAACTAAAAATATTTTTAGAAGAGATTTGATGATCTAGATGTTGGTGGAACCACTGTGCTCAGCTGAAAACACAAGTGTGAAATAAAGCTGTGAAAATCTATAGCCTGTTGATGAAAATTGCTAAGAAAACATGTGATCAGTTTATTCAGAGTGAAAGACATACTAATAGATCCTACTTGAAAGATTCATTGAAGGGAGAGGATTACAAGGATTACACATCTAAGTAATGTAAAAATGGCAATGTGACTCAGAAGCTAAGATGCTAATGCTCTGATCAGGAGGTTTTTAGCTCTAAGAACTAAAATACACACTAAAAGTGAGTAAATATAGGACATATTTTGTTGTTGTTTTCTTATGAATATGAATGGTTTAATGATTTGGTCTGTAGTCTTATGAGATAATGAAAAATTCTGATTTTTTTCATCTTTCTTTCTATGCTAGGGCTACATAAGCTCTAAACATGTTTCCACACAATAGTGTCTCATGCAGGATGGGAGGGAAGGGAAAGGAGGTCTTCTCTTTCTGTCGTGGTTTTTTTTAAAATCAGGGAGAAAAATCTTTCCTAGAAAATCAACCAGAGACATTTCCTTCTATCTAATTTGTCTGAGCTGCTTCATTTCCTCACTCCTAGATGATCACTGGCAAAAGGAAAATAATATTGTTATGATTGGTTTGCACCAATTATTATAATCATTATATACTCCTTAGGGCTAGACTTTATTGCTTTCTAACAAAATCATGGTTCTGTAAGCCATAAGAAGAAAGTTGTCTCTATACAAAAAGCAGATTTTATTACAGTGATCAAAACTAAAAGATGGACTAATGAGAACAACATAATTGTACATGTTAATGCAGTGGATGCCAACTCATTACTTCTTACAACAGAAGGATGAACCAGAAATATATTTCAACTAAAAAAAATTATTCAGTCTGTTACAATGTGAAATCATTGTATTGAGGATCATAAAAATGTTTGTCAATTAATTTTGTGACCTTTGTTAATATTACTTTAATTTATCATGAAATCACTATAGCTTAATGATTTAAAACTCAAGCCAGGTAGTGAAATTACTTGTGTATGAATCCTAGCTCTCCAATTTATAGTTTCAAATTTAATTTACTCCAAATTCTGCCTTTTTTTATGTAAAATGAGGGTACTTTCCTATTACAGTTATTTGCAACAGTTATAAAAAAGTAATGCTTATAAGCTGCTTTGCTCAATGCCTGGCATATGTGAATTTACAGTAAATATGAGTTATTCTACTGAGATTATTTTGTGTCTAGAATTGCAAATGTGTATCTTACATGTTTTTACTATGTTTTCTAATACTCTCACATATTTTAAAACATGACTTTCATTATTACCTTTTTATATTGTAATTTTGGGCATTTATAAACAGAGGTTCCATTTGAAATATATACATATGATTGTAGTGTATAAATGCATGTATACATTTTAAATCTCTATTGATATGTAATAAATATACATAATATACACACATCTGTGTGGTATCTGACCTCTGAAACTATAATCAGCAAGAAAGTAGATCTGACAGGACTAGAGATAACATGAGGAGTAGGGTAAAAAAGTAGATTGTAGAAGAAAACTAATGGGATTTTCCATAGTGCCAGTCAGAGGCCAAAGGGGTTGAAACTGGGGAGTGCTTCTTAGTAGATAGGACTTTAAAATTGACTAGAAAAGAAATTCATGCTGAGCTTTTAGAAATGGAAGTCAGAAGAATTATCAAGGTACACATCCTAAACTTCAAGGTCTAAAAGAAAAAAATTAGGAAATCCATGTAAAGATTAAGAGGAGGGATGGCAAGGAAATGATTTATTGTATACTTTCATACCAGGCCCTTTAAAGCCAACTTAGGACAATATGAAGTTAACTTAGGAGTTACTTCACTTGGGGTTACTGACCAGGTTATATCATCAAATAAGAGACAAATCTAAGTTCAGGAACTGATTATATGGACTGAATTCCAAGAAGCTAGATGAAAAAGGTATCTCTGAGGGAAAGCAACATTGCAGTGTCCTAAACATAGATGAACATGCTTTTGATCTTTCCTTTGTTAATGTTTGGATGTTAGCAGTGAACATTTTCCTGAGGTGAGCAGTGGCAAGATACTTTTGGGGTACAATCTTTATTTAGTGATCACTTTGTCAAGGTTATCCTAGGTACCAAACTTGGCAACTGTTAGGCCAATAGACAGGACCCAACAAAAACTGTGAAAAGAAGCTAAAAAAATTCAAAAGCACAGTAGCTGAGAACTTCATTATGGGGTCACATATACCTCAACCCCTCTTGGGAGCATTATTGCTATATGTCAACATTGACCAAGAATCATGATCTTGAGATTAAAAAGATTAGAACATTCATTTTATTTTGTAAAGGAAGCAAAAATAACTCTAGCATTGGAAATTGTTCCAGATAGAATGCAGAGAATTTTTAAAAAGAAAATTAAACATCCCATTTGGCTTTAGAAAGGATATATGTCCAATATGTAAAGTATAGGATAATTATGTGTTATAATATGGAAATTTTGCATATCAAAAGCTAAAAATGAAGCTCCTTAGCACAGGATACAAACTAAATATTAGTGGTTCTAATTTCAGTAGAGTATGACAATCACCTGAGATGTACCTGAATGAGATCAAAAAGGTCCTAGAGTGAGTACATATTTAAATATTCTAGTACATTTTTGTTTTGAGACAGAAGGGTATTACCTCCTGAGATCCATATTAGGATTTGAAAATTGGCTAGCTTCTTAGGTTTTACTGTGGTACATTCAGAAGAGAATGTTCTTAGTGGCTTCTCTTATCTTAGAGGAGATGATGTCCATGTAAAATTGCAAATATCTTTATTATAGAGAAAAAATTCAAGATATATTATTAATTCACATATTTCAATCAGTTTACTTAATGGATATTTATTAGGTATTTATGGCAGAACCTGTGTGCTATGGGTACAATAGTGAGCATGAAACTAATGGTCTAGTAGAAGGACAAATAAAATGGTAACTTAAAGAAGTGCTCAAGTGCATCTTTGATGAGTACTTTGCAAGTGAGGTGCATTCAGACTATGGAGGCATTTTTGACCTAGCTAGATGGATCAGAGAAGATTTTCCTAAGTTAATGCTACTTGAGCTGAAAGCTAAATAAATAAGCATTATTACAACAGTAATGTCAATGTAAAAATTGTCAGTACAATGGCAGAGAAAGCATGGCCACCATGAGGACTGAAGGAAGGCTTTGTGACTGAGATATAGAAAGTGAAGTTGAATGTGGAATGAAGACTAAAGTGGAGCTAGAGCTGTTAATATGAGCCTTGCTGTGCTCATATTTTTAGGGTCATATTACAAACTCATTTCTGAATGCTGAGTAATGGGAACTCATTGAAAATATGAGGGCATAAAGGGCAGTTTGTTGCCAGAGTTGATGGAAGTAGTAAATTATAATGCTGTTTTGATAGGAGAAAAGATGATAGAAATGATATGGTGGAGCAACATAAAAGAATTTCAGTGATTCTCAGGAAGTATACTCAATAGAGCCTTGTGATTGTGGCAGCCATGTAAATACATTAATCCTGCCTACTTTTAGGATAACCTACTGCAGGAAGCATGGTTAACTGACAGGCTCCATCTGTTGCAGTTTTTCCCTCTATCCTTCACAGGCCTTTTCTGTAATAAATAAATCTCTTGCATGCTGTATTAATTTTTTAGAGCTGCTATAAGAAAGTCCTACAAATGGAGTTAAACTTCTGTTGAAACATTTGATTCATTCTTGCATGAATTAGTACACATACTAAAATATTTAAATTGAACTGTGTCCTACATTTATTTAGAGCTTAACAGTATTCTACCTGTTTATGTGAAATAGGTTCATATTTTTAAAAGACTCATGTTTGGAAGATATATTTTAGACTGATGATTTTAAAAAACTAGAATAAAAACCACATAGATTATATATATATATGTATGTATATGTGTATGTATATGTATGTATATATATATATATATATAAATGACAGTGTAGACTAGAATAAATACCACATATATACACACACACACACACACATATATATATATAGTGTAGATATATACATATATATATATGTATATATATATACAGTGTAGACTAGAATAAATACCACAGTACCCAAACCCATGTAGTCATATACATACAGGGAAAACAGTGTTATTATGAAGATCGGTTTGGGCTTTCACTGGAAAATTAGAAATTCATTCAAAGTATGATGAAGACCTTGAGAGAAGAGAAGGGCATTAGCTGAGATTAGTTTTTAGAAAAATCTTTAAACTCTGTTCATGCCCTTCTGTGTTTTAAGATTTGCCAAAATATCCTGGGACTAGCAACAGCCTGAGTATTAGCAGATTGACTATTTAATGTATATGACCTGGGAGAATCCAATATATTTCCATAAATACTTTTACATGACATTAAATTCTTCATTGACTAAAAATGCCAGAGTGTTTGGGAAGCCATTTGTTTTAGAAAAGTGAGCAAAAGACTGGCAAAAGGAAAAAGGAGATATTATAACTTTCAGTATCCATAACCAATATTGCAATGAGGTTTTAGTCACTACTGTGTATTTACTTTTTTAAATCAAAAGAAAGCATGAAAAGCATCACTCCTTCAACAAATATTTAAGGACCATCTTAATTATTATGTGGCACAAAAAGACTAGTCCTCTTTCCAGAGGCTATTCTTTTATCCCCTTTGTTTCTTGGTTTTCCTGTTAATTACCTTTGTAAATCTCAATTAGAGGTTTTTAAATAGACTGTCTTATTGATTGACATGTTTTTATGAAATCGAAAATGTAAGGATATCTTTTATATTTTTAAAGGGTTGTTAAAACAAAATTGAAATGAATATATGACAGAAAATGTATATGGCCCATTAAACCAAAATTACTATCAAATCTTTAACAGAAAAAGTTTAGACCACATGATCACATGGTGTGTATGGGTAGGCACACACACATACATATACACATATACACATATTAATGGTAATCTAAATTTACTCAATTTCTTACTATAAAAATGTAGCATAAACTTCACACTGCCTTGTTTTAGCTACTGAAGCATTTATTGCCTCTTGCATTGGTTAAATTTGTAAGTTCAAATACTATACTTAAACTACAGTTTTTTGTTCCATCACCTTTGATTACCTTTTGCTGGATATATCAATAGGTGTATAGGCAGTGCTTGGTAGAAATTATGTTTTTGACAAGGACTAGTAATATTTTATACATTTAAATTTCTCACACTAGGCATGTTGAACCCAGAAGCTAGTGTAGTACCCAGTGCTTATGAAGTCTCATGTATTTGTTGAATACATATATGTATGCATGTATATGTAGGACACAACCTTCTAGGGGTTCACATTGTTATGTTTGAAAAGGCTCATCTTCGAAGTTGATGCCACTCAATTTGTCATGCAGATCATCAACAAATATTTAAAAAGCATCTTAACTATTTGTATACTGTGATTATATAATGGTAAATAAAGCAGGTATAGTTGCTCCCCTCATGGAAGTTAATGGGAAAGACAGAAAAATCAACACCGACATAAACACACACACACACATAAATGCAAATTGAGCTAGATTTGAAGGAAAAGGAAAAGCTATTATAAGAGAAAGTAGAACTCTAAATTATGAAGTGCTTTCATATGCACAACTGACAATAATTGATATTTAGTATCCTAATCTTTTCATTATTTTAAGGCACTATTTCTCAAATTTCAGCATGCATCAAAATTACAAGAAGTATTTGTTAAAATACAGTTTTCTGTCCCCTATTTTTGAAGTTTATTATTCACTCAAGTCTAGGTTGGACATAAAGATTTATATTTCTCATAAATTCCTTGGTGTGAATATGGTTCTGGGGATCCAGAGAGCCACACTTCAAGAACCACTGGTTTAGGATAGAACTTTTTAGCACATTGGACTCACTTGTAGAACTTTAATAAAATAATGATACTTAGTTCCTATCCTGGAAATTCTAATTTAATTATGGCCTGAGCATGGGACTTTTTAAAGGACACCAGGTGATTCTGATGTGTAGCCCATGTTACAAGTTACCAGTCTAGAATTTGAGTGTATATATACATATACATAGTTTCTTAATGTTGCACAAAATACCTATTCCTACATAATGATAAGAACATATGGAGGAAAAAGCTGGAATAGAAGGCTTTGGTAAAGTGGTACCTGAACTAAGATTTAAATAATTATCTATCAACACCTGCATTTGGCAGAGTTGAAAAAGTATGTCAGACATGAGAAACAATCATAGGACTACATTTTGTTTAATGAATCGTGTAATCTTTGGGTGGTGAATTATGTACTTGAAATATAACCATCTTTGTATTGAGTGCCTCCTATGTCAGAAACATAGGAATTATTTATTTTAAATTTAAGATATAAACTAAGAATCATCTATCCCATATTAAAATAATTTTCATTCATTAATTTGCTGCATTTTATAGGATGAGAAGAAGAAACCGAAAAACTAGGAGATACGGAGTTTTGGACACTAACATAGAAAACATGGAATTAACACCGTTAGAACAAGATGATGAGGATGATGATAACACTTTGTTTGATGCCAACCATCCTAGAAGGTAAGTATTCAGTAGTTTAATACCATATATCAGGAAGAAAATCCTTGCAAAGAAAATTGAAGATGTAGACTTTCACTTAACATTTTTTGTTCTAATTGATTTTATTGAGTTCTGTTTAACGAAGTTCTTTGTACTACCTAGCCAGTAGCTCACATTCACATTGCTCTTCAGAAATAACCATAAAGAGTAGAATACATCTGCCCCCAATATTTTTATTGTAGGTTTCCTTGCAAAGCTTTGGTTTTTAACTTCTTCATTCTTACAATATATACATATATATATACATATACATGTATATATACATATATACATATACATGTATATATATACATATATACATATACATATATACATATATATGTATATACATATACATATATACGTGTGTGTGTATGTGAGGGTATGTTTAGTAATCTTTTTCTTTTTATATTCTGAAGGCATTTCATTTTCTGTTTGAATTATTTTATTTCCAAATAGTGATTCCTGACAGAATTGTAAAGCTAATTGTTTATGGTCTGATAGTTTAACTGTGTAACTACAATATATATATATATATATATTTAGATTTATTCTCACTCCATGTTGACCTTTCCTAAGATGTTTGGATAGATGAAATTACAAGGGTATTGAATTAATGCAAATGGAATGAGGAAAAGACACACCAAAGATTCTACACAGCAAATGAAGTGTATGTTAGGATAAATGGAGATTTCATAGGTGAAGTAAAATTACAATCAAGGATCAGGTACAAATTCAAAGAGTACAGAAATCTTGGGATTAAAAAGAAAAGAATGAACAAAAATTGGGCTTTTAAATTCCATGTATTTAATATATAAACTATATAATCTAAATTATATATTTATGTATTTTAGTCAATAAAAAACATGTATAAAAACCCATATTTAAGTAGGTTGTGTATATATATATTAAATTACATATACAAATAAAATTTTATATATATTTTTATAGATTAATATATAAAAGAAGGAATTATCAGTATTACTAAAAGTTTCCATGTATTTTTTAAATTTTATTTTTATACATTTATTTTGTGTGTGTATATATATATGTATACATATATATATACACACACATATATAAGTATAAAAGGGGGCTGGGGATTTAGCTCAGTTGGTAGAGTGCTTGCCAAGCATACAGAAGGCCCTAGGTTCAATCCTCAGCACTACCAAAAAAAAAAAATCGTAAGTATACAAAAGAGCTTCAAGTAATGCTGAAAATTTATACATTTAATAAAAATACATTTATGTAATTTCAGTTATGCAATTATGGTAATATTAAAAGCTAGGTGGGCAGATGTGAACAAAAGTCTTAATCTGCTCATTATGACTTTAGCCTTTTGAAAAAATCAAACATGTCTACAATACATACAGGTTTATAACATTTGGTTTTGCCCCCTCAAAAGCCCTTATATTGCCTATAAGCGTTGTAGAGTTGCCAACAAGGTTAATATCAATGATTGTTGACTGATTTTTGTTTTTTTTTTAAGCTGTGGACCAGATAAATTTGTGGATTTTCATTCAAGAGTCATTGTATATAATAGGTACTTAATACATTAAAATAAAAGGCTGTATACTATGAAATACAGTTGGGAACAGAGACTTACTAAAGGAATAACTGATCATATCTTTCATCTTGAACTCTAAGAAAGTATTTTATGAAATAAGATGGCAGTAGAATTTCACTCTTTTATATTACTATTATTAAAATTTAAAAAAAATTCACAGCTATTATGTTGAAATAAGTTAGATACATTTGAGGCATCTACTTTATACATAGAAAGGGAAGATAGGAAACAAAATTGTTAACAACTCAAGATTGGACTCTCCAAAGATGGACTTAATTTGAACTCTAGTTCATCTCTTTCAGCATGCTGGTTAAAGACAAAGCTTGCAAATGGCATAAGTAACTACTCAGAGTTTAGTAGTTATAAAAGGTAATGCCTCACAAATAAAAAAGATCATGTATATGATCTTTTATATGCCAACAAATTTGATAACTGAAAAGAAAAGTGAATTTCTGGGAATATACAACCAAAATTGAATCGAGAAGAAATTGAAACCTCAGCAGACCAATAACAAATGGAGGTGGAATCAGTAATCAGAAATTCCCCAATAGGTATGCATGATAGTGCATGCCTATAATCTCAGCTGCTCAGGAGACTTAAGCAGGAAAATTGTGTGTTTGAGACCTGCTTAGGTAACATAGCAAGGTCCTGTCTAAAACAGAGAAACAAAAAATCCCAAGACCAAATGACTTCACAAGTGAATTATAACAGATATTCAAAAAAGAATCAATGCCAGTCTTTCTCAAAATGTTTTTTTTTTTTTAAATGAGGGAACACTTTATTTTCTGAGACTACCTGATACCAAAGTAAAAAATATAACAAAAGAAAATTACAGGATAGTATAACCTTGATGAACACAGTTGCCAAAATTCTCAATGAAATTCTACCAAACTGAATTCAGTAGCATATGAAAATGATGATATCTCATAACTAACTGGGATTTGTTTCTGGAATACAAGGATATTTCAAGATATACAAATCAATCTATAATATACACAACTTTAAAAAAAATAAAAATATATATTCACCTCAGTAGACACTGAAAAACATTTGATAAAGTATAATCTATTTATAAAAAAACTCTCAACCAAATATGTATATAAGGAACTTACACTAGAGACCATTTATGAAAAAAAAACTACCAATAACATCGTAGCCAATGGGGAAAAACAATGTTTTTTTCTAGGACCTGATACAAATAAAGAATGCTTATTCTTGCTACTTCTATTCAATATAGTACTAAAGGTCCTACCTACATAGTAATTTGACAAGAAAAAATAATAAATAAATAGAGTATGTGCTTAAAATTATAAAACACTGGTAAAGGAAATAAAAGAGAACACAGATAAAAGACATCTGTGTTTATGGATTGGAAAAATTAAATATTGTTAAAATGTCTATTACTACCCAAAGTGACATACATTTTCAACATAGTCTAAATCAACATCCCAATTATATTCCTTTCAGAAATAAAAAAGAATCCTAAAATTCATATGCAATGACAAAGGACTCCAAATTGCCAAAGCAATCTGAGAAAGAAAAACAAAACAAAGGCATCACAGTCCCTGTTTTCTATAGTAAAAGTTCTAAAGTAATTCAAACATTATGATACTCACATAAAAACAGAAGAAGAATAGAGTCCCCAGAAATAAATCCACACATCCATAATAAATTTATTTTTCCACATGAGTGCAAAGAGACACAGTGGGAAAGGATAATCTTTTCCATAAATGGTAGTGGGGAAAACTTATCTTCATGCAGAACAATGAAATGAAACCTTTTTTTTTTTTTGCCATATACAAAAATCAATCAAAATGGATTAAAGACTTAAATGTATTTTTTTAATTTTGAGATGGGGTCTGGCTAAGTTGCTTAGGGCCTCACTAAGTTGTTGAGGCTGGCTTTGAGTTTATGATCTTCCTGCCTCAGCCTCCTGAGTCACTGGGATTACAGGCATGTGCCACCGCACCCAGCTAAGAAGACGTTATCTTGAAACAGTTCTAATGCATGCTATTCATGCTTCTCAGCAATTATTCTACAGGTGATGAAAATTTATTTTGAAAATATGAAGACATGAGAAACATAAAGTTATGTCATGAAGACTTCTCTGTCTGTTAGGTTGGAGGAGACCAAGGTAAGGAGTAAGAGGACAAGAAAGAAGACTATATAGAGTATGCAAATACATGCAGTGACTTGAATTATTCAAGGGCTTTGGAAGATATTATCAATTGGATCTAGGTATTCTGTTTTCATGGCAAAAGAGAAGAAATACTAAAGGAGAAGCAATAATGAAATCTTCATGAACTTTTTGTAGTCTGACCCAACTTATTTCATAAATAAGAAACAATTTTAGTGAACAGATCTACATTAATTATGGAGAAGGAAAATGGTTGTTTTAGTCAGCTTTTTTGCCACTGTGACTAAAAGATCTGACCAGAACTGTAGAGGAGGAACGGTTTATTTGAGGGCTCATGGTTTCAGAGGTCTTAGTCAATAGCAGGCCAGCTTCAGTCCTTGGGGCTTGAGGTGAAGCGGAACATCATGGTAGAAAAGTGTGGCAAAGAAATCAGCTCACAGATGATCAGAAAGCAGAGAGAGAGGTTTCCACTTATTAGATACAAATATACACCCCAAAGCCACACTCCCAATGCCACACCCCCATGCCTCACCTCCTCCAAGTACACCCTACCTACCTTCAATCACCACTCGGTTAATCCCATCCAGTGATTAATTCACTGATTGGGTTAAGGCTTTCACAACCTAATCATTTACTCTCTGAACTCTCTTGCATTGTCTCATACATGAGCTTTTGGGAGACACCTCATATCCAAACCATAACAATAGTAACAGTTTATCTACTTATTAATTCATCCAATAAATGAATATTGTCGCAGCTATTCAGGTGCCAAGCACTGGTCTGGGTACTTGGGATGAATTTGAGCAGAGAGCAGAACAAAAAGTCTTGACTTTGTGAAGTTTAGCTTCTAGTGAGGAAAAAATAAGATTGAGAGGTTGATAATTCATTTTCTTTTCCATTGACATCTTCCTGTTTGATTATTTCTTCTTCAAAGAACATATATTCAAGCCGGGCGCTGTGGCTCACGCTTGTAATCCCAGCACTTAGGGAGGCTGAGACAGGAGAATCGCGAGT
>PVHX01021635.1:0-29329 GCA_004024805.1 Geosciurus inauris
TTAAAGCTCTGTCACAATTCAGACGATCCTCTGTCCGGGACCTTCCTTCATAGTCCATATGAAATTTCTGGGGGAGGGTGTGTACTGGGGATTGAACCCAGGGACACTTAACCACTGAGCTACTACATCCCTGGCCCCTTCTAAAATTTTTTAAATTTTGAGACAGTCTTGCTTAAGTGCTGAGTCTGGCTTTGAACTTGCAATCCTCCTGCCTCAGCCTCCCAAGCTGCTAAGATTACAGGTGTGCACCACTGCAACTGGCTAAATCTCATGGAATTTTATTCTCACATAGAGTGAAATAGCCAAGACACAAATTCACAATGTAAATATGTTTGTGAGATTTGCCTTTAAAAGATAGTTCCTATAATTCTAGTAACAGGTTTTCTTTAAATTTCAGTTTTTCTGTATTTTTCAATTTCACTGGGGTGTGACTGGCAAGTAGAAATTGCACACAACGCACACGATGTGGTGTTCTGAAGCACAGGCATGTGGTCAACAGTCCCCACAACCAAGTTCATCAGCACCTCCACATCTCACATGATCACCTGCACGTGTGACAAAAACACCCACGATTCATGGAATTCACCTTAGCATATTTCCACCCTACCACACAGAATTCTAACCATAGTCACAGTGCTGCCCCATCTCTAGAGCTTAGTCACCCTATGTAACCAAAACTCTGGCCCCTTGACATCTCTCCATCCCCTAACCCACAGCCTCTGACAACCACCGTGCCAAAAGTTCTAGGAGTTCAACTCTGACTTCCACACGTGAGACCCTGCAGTAGCTGTCCTCCACGTTCATCTACGTTGTTGCAAATGACAGAGTTCCCTTCTTTTTAAAGGTCAATTAATATTCAGACCTACACATTATATATTACCAAATATCGTGTAACGCACACATTGTTAGATATCACAATTAATACACATGAAGTACTGATCACATTTCTCCGTGCATTCACGTCAACGGGCACGTAGGTTTTGTCTGTACCTCAGCTCTCATGAATAATGTCACAGAGAACAAGGGAGTGCAGGTACCTCTTAGAGATACTGATTCCACTTCCCTCAGATTCCAAGATGTGGGACCGCGAGATCATGTGGAAGTTCTATTTTTGAATTTCTGAGGAACCTACAAACTGTTTTCCGTACCAGCCGCACGGGCTCACACCTGCACCGGCAGGGCAGGGCAGAAAAGCCGTTGTTACCACACCCCACGCAGCGGCACCACGGCTAACGGCACTGTGGCCACTGCGGCACGGCTGAGGCAGCACGGGGGCCTTTCAACAGGGGAGGGGGCGAAGCACACCTGGGCGGACGGTGAAAACACTCAGTGTGCAGATGAGACCCAGATGTAGTCATCAACGTGAATATGAAAAAGGTTAAGTTGAATTAAATAAAGCACCGCGAAAGCACCTTTAGTACAATGTCATTTATAAAAAGTTTTAGAATGCAGATTCATTATGACACTACATTTGCATATGGATATATATGTATATGGCAAATGTACTAATCCATGTTTAGAAAGAATAAAAGCCAAATTCAAGGTATTAATTTCTGGAGAGGAAAGAAAAGCTTTCAATGGTATAAGTAAATTTTAATTTCTAAATAAATAAAAAAGACCTGAAGCAATGATGATAAAGATTTTTCAGATGTGCCAGGGCTGGGTGTAAGCACACAGGCTTCATTAGACTGTTATCTATACTTCTCTATATATTTAAAAAATTTTCCTAACTAATAGAAAAGACCAAGGACTAATCTGAAATGGCCTTTTCCAGTCACCACCAGCCTTTCCATTTGAAGGTCCCGCTGATCTACGTGGCCCAGGCTCTAGGGCCACAGGACAAGGTGCCAGAGCAGGGCAAGTCACCTGCTGTCATGGGAACCTGGCCACCATGCCCTCGGGCCAGCTCTGCCCAGCCCTTCTGACTGGCACCCAGCATGGCAGGCAGACCCTTAGACCTGCACTCTGGGCTGTGTGTTTGCCCTCTGAGGAACTGCCAGCGTCTCTCAGGTCTCTGGCCTTGGTTTTTGAGAGAAGCACAAAATGACCATCACTTACTGGCCAACCAGTAACTGTGATGCCTTGTGGCACTGTGACTGCCTTCACACTGCACACCAGAGCCGGGCGGTGGCCACGCCTCTGACCCCAGCACTTAGGGAGGCTGAGGCAGGAGGATCGCGAGTTCAAAGCCAGCCTCAGCAGTGGTGAGGCACTAAGCAACTCAGTGAGACCCTGCCTACATAAAACACAGAATAGGGCTGGGGATGGGGCTCAGTGGCCAAGTACCCCTGACTTCAAACCTTGGTACCAAAAAAAAAGCCTGCACACCAGGTTCTGCGGAGGACCTAGTTTTCCTTATGACAAAACACAAGTTAAAAATGACCACAGATTAACTAAATGCAATCCACTTATATATGACATGTGCCTTTTAAAAGTAAATAGGACATGCTTTTTAAAAGTAAATAGGACATCAGGCAAAAAAACAAGTTTCCTTCTATTTTTAATAATAGAGAAATCATGATAAAAGAAACAATTTTTAATTTCATCACTAAATTTTCCAAATAAATTTTGGCACTTAAAATAAAAAAAACAAGACAAATGGCCTTGTAGCATCAGACTTTCCCATGTACACGTATTTATGTAGATGAATTACTGAGGCCATTCAAGTGACGAGAATTGTTTCTTATCCCTTGCTCAGATACAAGAACACTGACTTCAGCAGAAGCTTTGCTTGGTTTTCTCTGAAATATTCATCACCAGACTATTGCTTGATACAATTACCCACCAGTAATGCAGAGCACGGTCCTTTTAAAATTCACACCAACGTGCCCACGTTTGGGCATGGGCTAGTAATGAGGACTGTAAATCACATGTCATTACGCAGCCAGATTTTAAAGTGTAAGTGGGCCTTGTTGCTCACCCAGCCAGCATCAAAGTGACTGATCTATTATCTCTGTGCCCATCTAGATTATCTTCTGCCAGACAGTTATTGGCATGTGTCCATCCATGTCTGAGAACATTCCAGCTGGTTAAATGACAAAGGTCACATCCAATAAAATTCAGTGAGTCACAGGGCAGAATCTAGCCTCTGCAGCCTCGGGAAGAGAATAGGAAAGGAGACGGCTGCCAAGTCTGCTGCCCACTCCCAGGATGCTCTGCTTGCTGCTCTCAGGGCATCCATACTTCCTAACTGAAACCAGTCTCTTAAAACCCGATGCTATAAGAGAAAAACATAAAATAACAAAATACACTGAAATAGTTTTAAAAATTCTTAATGGATATTTATTCTTCAGTTAATGTATCAGCCAGCGTTCTCCAAAGAAACAGAATAGGACATACAGGTATGCATGTGCATGCATGCATGCGTGTGCGTGCACATGTGCATGCGTGCAAGAGAGACAGAGTGAGGCTGATCTTGAGGAAGTGGAGGCTTGGTGAGAACAAAATCTGACTGGACAGGCTACAGGCTAGAGACCTGGGAAGAGCAACTGTCAAATCCTACGGCAGAGTCCCCTTTTCTCCTGGAGGTCATCTCTGGACCATACAGGCCGTCAGTGATGGAACAAGGCCCACCTACACTACGGAGGACCATCTGCTTTGTGCTAAGTCCTGATTTCAATGTTCATCTCATCCCTAAAACACCCTCTCCAAAACTTCCAGAACAATGTCTGACCAAACATCTGGGCACAGCAGTATCCCGAGCTGACCTGATGGTGCACCATCACAGTTGGCTGCTCAGATCAGGTCTCTCTGCCATTCCAAAGGATGTTTTCAGCAGTGCTTGTTTCTAGGTCCTTGCAATATTGGATTAACTAACAAGAAGTCAACATTGCCTGAGAAGCTGCAAATTGCTATAGCTCTCGGATGGGAAGTGGCCCCCATGTTCCTCCAGGGGACACTCTGAGTGCCTGGAGAGTCTGAAGTAAGGGCTCCACCTGGCCCTTCTGAAAACCTGCTCTGGGATCTGCCTCTGGCCCAGCCAGGAAGGGCTGGCCCTGAAATACAAAAATGCCCCCAGAGAAAGCCACTTAGGACTCAAGCATGAAGGATGGCCTTAATTTACATGCAAGTTTCCACAAGGGTCTCAGGACAGCTGTGTGGTCCCCCAGGCAGGCATTCTAAGCAGACCGCCTGGGGCCCAGCAAGGATCCCGGGGCTGTCTGTCACCAAGACGTACGGCAGAGGCAGCTCTTAACACAAGTGCACACCACGTGGACACACTACCTGCAAACGCCTGTCTCCTTTACGGATGAAACCAAAGACGCCCTTCACACTGCTCTGGCAAAGCCTCCCGCGCTGCGCGAGCTCCAGTGGGCTGTAGGGCCAGCACCGGTGCCGGGCGAGGGGGCAACCTTCTGAGCTCAGCTCGGCTGCCTCCGTGACACTCCCTCCCTGTCCCCAGGCTGCGCATCACCTGGCCCATGGCTGCAGCACCCCTGGGCCTCGGGGCGTGGCGTGAGAGGTACTTTTACTGCCCTGTCAAAACTAATAAACCTATTTTTCAAAATTCTGCCAAGGACAGTCTTAGCAAGTTCAAAGGGAAAAGATCTTGCTGTGGGCCCTGATTATTTCTTCTTTGAAGCAGGAATAACACCACACCAATTAATGAGTCACGGCCTCGGCTCCCTCTGTGAGCCAACTCAGCCGATAGGGCAGCAGGTCAGGGAAGGGGCAGGCGCGCTGCTGCTCCGGGTGAAGGGCTGCTGCGCCTCAGGAAGCACTTCTGGGAGGCCCACAGGTGCCTCCACTCTGGGTGCCCATGGCCCCTGTGGGTGCCACTGTGGGCCCTGCCAGGCCTCCCGGGCCACCTACCTACTCCCTCCAAGGAGTAGCTGCTCTCCTGGCTGGGAAGCTGCCCCTCCTGTCCGTGCGTCTGTCAAGTCAAGTGAAGCCTCCTGGCCAGGACACTGGGTCTGCTGCAGTGCCCCCTACTGCTCCCACGTAACACTCTGGGCCCATGTCACCCCAGGGCACAGCAGCACACGCGTGTACGGGACATCTGTATTTACTGGCCTCCCCAGGACTCCTGAGGGCCCATTCTCTGGGCCCTGCTTCTGTGTCCATGCAACGCCTTGCCCAGACATGGCGCCCAGTCAAGCCCTTCTGCTCCTGTGGCAAAAGCAGCTGCTGCAGCCAGACAGGCTGGGCCACCCCCCATGATTCAGGGAGAATCGTCCTTGCCTGCACTCCACCCACTCACCTGCAGAGCAGCAATGACAACATCCTCTTTCCAGTATTGATCCCAGAAAGAATTAGAGGTAAGGCTGCTACGCACACAGAAGGTCCTGTGCCTAAGGCAGGTGGCTGAAGGAGGGGTGAAGCGACGATGTGCCCATGTTTCCCGGGAGCACGCATCTGAACGTCATCACAGACAGACAGCGCAGGCCCCAATGAACCTCACTCTCCTCCACTGGGAAATGGCAGAGCTGAGCTGCACAGACTCCAAGGCTCTGGGGTCTGAGTTGCTAGGCACCACTTTGCAAAGTCTACAGCAGCCTGCCAAACAACTGGACCACTGCAAAGCACCAGTGAGTCCACTGGCCCAAAGACACCTTCCAGATCCCCGTTCTGCTCTCCCCTGTGCAGAGCCGCCCGCCTCTGGCATGGCCATCTGCAAATGACCTCTGCAGAAACAAACAAGGTGGCTGCCAAGGGAGCAGAAGGCTCCCACCTGCCGGCATCAGGTGAGCTTCTCAGGCCCGTGTCAACCTAGAGGGGGTCAGGGCCACTTGTTCCCCAGGATAAAACAAAAAAGGGCATTTGCCTAGGACAACATGTTAGGCTTTCAATATCACTGACTGGGATTTCCTGGAGTTTCTCAGCTACAGAACATGAGGCTGGCGGGGTGGAGAGATGTCTTTTCTTAGCATCAGAGCAGAAATGAAGCCTCCTGGGGGTGTGCCCAGGAATCTGTTTTTCACAAGCCTCTTGGAGGACACTCTCAGGAGGCAAAGGTGGAGAGCCAACTGTTGGCCTAAGCTCCAGAAGCAAGGCCCTCACCACTCTCCTGCCTGGGTCCCACAGGGTGCAGCACAGCAGGGATTCAAAGATGATAAAGATAACGAGAGTGAATGAATGCTCTGCCGAAGTCCCATGTTATGCACGTAGTCGGTAGCTTCACACTGGGCTGTCCTGACCTCAAGCATCACTGATGACCAAGCGTCTAGGGCTTCAGACCACCAGCCTCAAACACTTTGACCTGGCCCCTTGTAAATTAGGGTGTGAATGTGACTTTTATTGCTTTGAAACCAATTTGAACAAAAGGAATCCACATTCACCTCATGGTCCTTCTCCGGGGAATTCCCAGATTTAGCAGAAAACAGAACACCAGTGAGCAGAGTTTCTTATGCACGAAAACAAGGAAAATCACATAGCGCTGCAGCCCAATACCTGAAGCAAGAGGACTTTAGAACGCTCAGCCTGCCCACGGGCTCCAGCTCCCACCCCTGACTGCTGTGACTGCCACATACGTTCAGGCCTTGCTCCTTCCAAACATTCAGGCCGAGCCTTCAGGGCACATGTGCTTATGTCTGCGTGAGGTGTCCAGTTAAGACCTCTCAAACCCCAACACAGCACAGGAGGAAGATGCCCACGCACCCCACCCAGCATCCTCAAGGATGGGCGTCGGGCAGAAGTGGTTTCATTCATCAGCACCCCGCACTCTGCCCATGTGCCGCATCGTTCTGCAGCAAACCCCGCATCACCTCACACAGAGACAGCTTCGTCTAGAGCTCAGATTCTTCCCAAGAGCACTAACACAAGACCACGCTCCCTTAAGATGATCTAACGTGCCTCCAATCACGTCTGCCCAGTGAAGCCTGCCTCAGGCTCCAGCGAAGCGCACTGCCGTCGCTCTCAGGCCTCTGAGCGCTTCTGCCCTCCTCTCCCCTTTTTGCTATTCTGTTTTCATGGAGCACAGGTCTTTTGCCCTGAAGGAGGATCTCACTCCGAGCTGGCTGCTGCCTTTCTCACAGCGACCTTCACCTGCTTCCCTGTTTCTGGCACCTGCTGGAAGCTCGATCTGGATCTAGGGCTGGTCAGATTTAGACGAACTGGTGTGCACGTCTGAGACTAGTGCTTTCACGGAATGGAGTCCTCCATATTCCACCACATCAGGAGGCTGAATGTGCGTGGTCTCCTGGTGAGGCTAAGATGGATGGGCAGGTCCAGCTGTTGCCAGGCAGGGCCATGCACAAGGAGGTCCCCTGGGTGGGGCAGGAGCACTGCCCCACCCACCCCCTCCTCACAGCAACCTCACAGGATTTCATTCTCTGGGTTTACAACTGCGTTTCCTCTCTAAGGAGTTACATTTCCTCAAAAACTAGCTATCTAATGCAAGGAGAGCAGAAGGCTTGCCTGCGTCTTTCTTATTTATCAGTTGGTGCCTTAGCAACCTTCAAAGGTGAACAAGGAAGGGTTTTACTACCCGTGGCTCAGGACGCCAGCCCCTGGCTGGTGCCAACCCACAGCAGCCCTCTCCACAGGGCCAAGTCCTTCCATGAGCAGGTCCATGCTAAACTGCTGTGCACGGTTTCCCTGACTTTCTCTCTCTGTGCCTGTGGTCTTTGAGTTGTGAATAAAGGCAAGCATGAGGTGTGTATTAACGGAGGGTCTCTATTCTGATCATGCTCCTGAAAGCACGCACGCTGCCCGAGGCCGCAGACCACTGCTCTTGCTTCTCAGGACTCCAACCATGCTCCCGACTTAGCTCTCCATGCTACTTTTGATGGACACCTGGGACTGAAGGACTGTACTCAATTCTAATTGCTAGTCACTCATATAGCTGCATGTGGTGACCAGAGTGGACAGGGCAGCTCTGAGGACATGTCAGCACGGAGTGAACACCCGTCACAGGGAACGCACCTGCAAAGCTTTCCCAGGTAAAGCCCAGTACCTTTCCAAAGCTGATACACAGGTTTACACGCCCCCATCTACCTCCCTGAAATGTGGCATTTAACCCTCCCCCGCAAAGAAGGGGCCTCCTTACCCACAGACACACTTGGAGCTTGTCGCAGGCCACCAAGCATGCCCTGCAGGTGCCTTGGGTCCAATGGCTTTGTTTGGAGGATCTCCCCTCAGCCTCACTACCCGGGAAAATCTTGGCATCTCATCTGTCTCAAATACTTGGAAGCTCAAGTTCACTGGATTTGAAAAATATGACGTCAGAGTTCCACTAACTTTGGGTTTACATTTAGATTCTCCGCCCCCGCCGCCCCCCGGCCCCCCGACATCTAAGGATTTCCAGCCAGCACTTTTAAAGATTTGTGTTACCTTTTTATTTGTTGACGTATGATTTAAAGTGGAGAGAGTGAGGCATGTTGGACGAGTTTGGTCAGAAGAACACACCAGCAGAATCCACATGCCTAGCCTGCCAGGGCTGCTGGCCGCCTATGGCCACCAGGGGCGACTCCTGTTCTGACTCCACCACATGGCGCTGGACTTGTGGTTCCAGAGCGCCATGCGCCACGCGCAGGACGCAGCAGCAGCTTCCTGTATGCTCTGCTGGCTCTGGGATTCCCCACGCGGTTGCCGAGCAGCGCTGCAGCGTCAGCCTGCCCACACGTCCCTCTGCTGGTGATGTTCCGGTTGCCAGCTGACACAAATGACACAGCACGACAGCAGTGTGTGTGTGCACGCGAGTGTGTGCAAGTGTGTGTGCGAGTGTGTGTATGCAAGTACAAGTGTGTGTGAGAGTGTGCGTGTGTGTGCGAGTACATGTGTATGAGTGTGAGAACATCCCTTTCCTATGGGAGCATGAAGGCCAGTAGCTGTGGAGCCACAGGGGAGGTGCAGTTCTGTCCTCAGGGAACAGCCAGTTTTCCAATGTGGTGGCACCACCTAACGCTGTGCCTAGCTCCTGGTGAACACTCCGTGCTGCCCACTCTTGTCAGCCATCTGATGGGCATGTGGCCGTGCTGAGGTCCACTCTGAACCTTCCTGCTGGGGAACGCCGCAGAGCACTTTCTCAAGAGCTGCCTGAGCATTTACTGCCTGGGGTGAAGCATCCACCTGGACCCTCACCTGGGCACTGAATGGGGCACTGAACCACAGAAGGCCATACAGCCTGGGGGGTCCCTGGTTACAAAGGTGCTATGATCCTCTCCACCTTGTGAGTCTTCTGCTTATTCTGGAGTCACTCTGCCTTGTTTTTCTATTGTCACACTTGTACGACACCACTCTTGTCCCGGCAGCTCCAGAGAAAGCCGTGGAATCACAAGATCACGTTCTCCAGTTGACCTCTTTCACAAGATGGCATCTCCACATAAATTTTGGAAGAAATCTGCCAGTTTCTACAAAATGGCTTGGTAGGAATTTGAGGCTGCACTGGCCCTCCAGACGGATTGCAGGAAAGCAGCACCTTAGACGGTCCAGTCTCCATCCAGGAGCCTGGCACATGTCACCACGTGTTCGGGTCTGCCCCCACCTCCCCAGCAGTGTTCCTGAACCTTCCCTGAGCAGTTCCACTAAACTTCTCCTTAAGCATTTCTGTGGTGTTTGAAGTTATTAATGGTACTAGCTTCTAATTTTCAGTGTTCATTGATAATATGCAGAAATATCATTGAGTTTGGCATATTAACTTTGCATCCTGCATTGCTGTTGGTTTTTTGTTTGGGCGGTTCTTTAAGATCTTCTAACTAGGCAATCAACAAGACAGGGAACCACCACCACCACCACCACCACCACCACCACACCCCACACCCCCCCGCTTTTTATTTCCCTTTCATGCCCTGCAGCCCGATACACCTTCCAGTGCAATCCTGAATCCAAGTGAGGAGAGTGAACACTCCTGCCTCCTCCTTGCCATGGAGGAAGCAGGTGACAGTGCCACCACTAACTGTGATGCGAGCTGTAAGGACTCCTGGGTGTCTTTCCACACTGCGGAAGTTCCTGTCCATGCTTGTTTACTCAGAGTTTTTATCATGGATGGAAGTGAATCTTGTCAAATGCTTTTTATGCACCTATTGACATGATAGCATGGTTTTCTCCTTCATTCTATTGATGTGGCCAATCACACTGACTGATTTTTGAATGCTATTGATTTTTGAACTCAACCTAGCATGTGTGGGACAAATCCAACTTAGTCGCAATGTGCTCTCATTTTACACGCTAGTTCATTCAAGTTGCTAATGTTTTCAAGGATTCTTCTTGCATTTCTCAGAAAGTTCTTAATGAAGAATGCTCTTTCTTGATGATACAGAGCCTTTCAGACTTCCTATTTCTTCTTGTGCAGAGCTTCCCCCCTTACATCCTTCATGCAATCTGTCCATTTCATCCAAGTTGTTAAGTTTGCTGTTATAAAGTTGCTAATGATATTATCTTTTTAATTTCTGTAGATCTCCAGAGAGGTCCCTTCTTTTGTGTATATTAGTACCCCATACACAAACACTTTTTCATTTTCCCTGACTAGCCTGGGCTGGAGTTCTTTAGGGTTATTAATTTTTTAATCCTTTTGATACCCTCTATTGCTTACCTAGGCTCTATTTACTGGTTCTGCCCTCTTCGTTTTTATTCTCTTCCTTCTAGTTCCTTTAGGTTGAATTGCCTTCATCCATCCCAGTGTCTGAAGGCAGAGGCTAAAATTACTGATTTTAAATGCCTCCCCCACACATGGGCTTTTAAAGGAATGCATTAGCTCTCCAGGCACTGCTTCAGCTCTATCTCACAAATTCAAGTATGTTGTATTTTTATTATCCAATCAGTTAACGATATCTTCTCAATTCCCTTTGGCTTGACTCAAGGTTTTTTTGTTTTGTTTTTTTAAAGAAGTATGCCACTTAATCTTCAAAATTTTGGAGGATTTTTAGTTATCTTTCTGATTTCTAACTTAATTATGTTATGGTTCAATAACACATTCTGTATGATTTCAACCCTCCAATTTTTTGACATACTTTATGATCCAGAAAACAGACAACCTTGGTGGCTGGTCACTGTGCACTTAGAATGTTACCAGGTATCTGCAGCTGATAAACGTATTATTTTATAAATGTTAAAAAAGATCAAGGAAGTGGCATAATAATTTCATTTAAATCTTATGCATCTTTACTGATTTTTTTTTTTTTTTTTTTTTTGGTCTATTCAATCCAGTAATGACTGAGACTGAAAAGTAAAAATCTCTAGTTATGACTATGGTTTATCCACTCCCTTCAAGTCTGGCCATTTGTGTTTCATGTAATTGGAGTGTTCACATTCAGGTAGTCATATTTTCTGGGTCAAAGGAATCCTTTTCACTAAAAACAGTCCTTATTCAGCTCTGGTAGAAGGCCAAAATGTGTTCTGAGCTCTCTTCCATTCGATAGTGATGCAGCCAGCCTGCCTTTGACTGGGATTTGCATGGTACATCCCCTCTACCCTTTTTCCTACCCAGGTCACTATATTTTAAAAGGTCACTTATAAACACCAGAACGCTGGGTCCTACTAGCTCACTCAGTCTGACAATCTCTGTCATTCAACTGAAGAGTTTAGTCCATTCACATTTAACATCACTGGACACGATCAGATTTAAGCTTACCATCTCCCTTTCTGCTTCCAATGATCACTTCTGTATTCTGTTTCCCCTATACTTTCTGCCTTCTTTTGGATTAAAAACATATTTTGCACTACTCCGTTTTATCTTATAACATTTTACAACTATGTGTTATTTTGCTAGCAGTCATTCCAGGGTTTGTAAGTAATATTTCTTTGACTGACGTCAGTTTATCTTTAAAATTCTAGTTACCTTATGCCCCTCCACATGTAAGAACTTTGTAAAAGTATACTTCCACTTACTCTATCCCTTCCCTTGAGATACCATAAAAAATTTATAAATATTTTTCTAGGATTTTTACTTGTTCTCAATGGGAAGTTGCCTATTTCACTAACATTCTAGAATGAAACTACAATCTTTCTTTATTACAATAGCTGCTCACCCCTCACCTGCCCACTCAGTAGTAATAAGCCCAAGCCACGGCAAGTCCTGCTCCCCTGTCTGTACATGTAAGGAGTCTCCAGGCCTCTGCACAGCTGAATTCACACTCCGTGAACTGGCAGAAGTCATCCATGTTCCTGCAAGCCCTTGTAGCTCCAATACCCTTTCCCATTCCTCTGTGGCCCAGAGGGGAGGGCCAAGCCATAGGAGCATTCCACCATGGGGAAAGACTTCCCAGCTAGAACTACTTAACACTGAAGAGGCTGCCTGTGAGGATGACGGTCACCTCACCACAGTTGTTTCAGTGGAAGCCAGATGGTGAGCAAAGGGGGACGTGGCTGAGGGCGTCTTTCCTGGAAGGTGGGCTCAGGAACCACAACGGCAATCCCACACTCCCACAGTGACCATGGCAGAGTGTTGTGTGCCTCAACTGGGCCACGCTGTTTCCCTGTCCATTGGCTGCTCTGCATGACAATCCCAGGGGTGACTCCGGATGCTTCACAGTAGGGAAGCTGAAGCATGGGGCACGTGCTGGCACTGTCTCTCCAGCTCTCCAGGGAGGGCCCACGGTAGGACACACCAGTGCCATCTTCACTCTTTGTTTATATTTATTTTAAAAGCAAAATTCTCACAGTATGTATTGAAATATTCTCATGTTACTTCTGGGAAAGACTAAAAGAGAGAGAGCACAAACACACTGGGCAGAAGAGAGGGGAGCAGGCTTGTGGCCAGGAGTGCAGGCTTCTGTCCCGGGCACTGCCCTGCACTACTGCGTGCCAGCCCACTCACCTGAACTAGGCGGGAGACAGCCCTGTGCTCACACTCCATCCCCATCATAGGTGGCTGGAAGAATCAAACACCAACCCCGTGGACAGCGCCAGCACAGAGCGGAGCCCCATAGCACTGCTGTGACAGGTGGCCATTCTTAGGCAGGGTTCCCTAAGATAGAGGGGACATTGAGCAGGGCCAGGAATGGCTCAAACAATAAGTTCCAGGAAAGAATGCCAGCAGGAGCAGCAGAAGAGGCCTAAGTGGCCCTGAGCTTGTGCCGTGTGCCACGCCGGCGCACATTTGCTTTTACTGTCCCCAGCCACAGCACGGGGGCTTCCCCTCCTCACTTTAAAGAAACTTCGCAGATGAGTAGGCTTGGGCAGTAGGCCACGCAGCCAGTTGCCTTCCTAGAGAACCGTCTCTGCCCGCTCCTAAGAAGCCAAAGAGCCTACCTACTGCTCAGTGCACTTCCGCCAGCCCTGTCTCAGGGCTCAGGGGTGCAGCTGCCAGAGTATGAGCTCCTCGCCCACACACAAAAGGGGCACCCTCAAGAGTCCCAGAACACCACCACCAGGCGTAGGGCTGGAGCTGAACAGACCACTGAGCCCGCACAGCTAGGAGGAACAGCAGCCTCCACTGTCACACTCGTTCTGTACCCATCCCACGCCGGTGTTCATGTGTTCCGTTGTCCTCGTAAGAGCACCCCCGTCTCAGATGGCTTTCCAACCTGTTCTTTCTGAAGCAGACTTTCACCACAGACCCTCAACTCACCCCAAACATTCCTAAAGGGAGACCCAGGCTGCTTGCCCCGTGTCACCCCTCAGCCTGAAGCAGCCAGAGCGATCGTCACCACACCCGTACAGCAGCGACGGCTCCCTCACAGGGAAGGGGACCTGGTGGAGGACAGGCAGCCGATTCCCGCAGAGAGGGAAACAGGCAGACAACACTCCCCAGCATTCCCTTGCTACCTGCCTCAGGGGAGGGGAGGACCACGCCCTGCGGCTCTCCTGCCTTCGGTCCTGTAGGCTTGAGAAGAAAGGGTACAATCTATAAAGGGGCAGGACACCCCCACTCCCTTGGGGACCAGCTCTGGAGCCCTCCTCTCCAGGAGTCTCCCTCTCCCCTTCCCTCCCCTTATCTCTTAAATAAAACTTATTTTCTTGGAAGAAGGAAAAAAAAAAAAACCAGCCACCGAAGGGCACCACCTGCAGCAAGCAAGAAGGCTTGCCACCAGGCCCTGGGGAGGACCAGAGCTGCAGGGACGCCAGAGCAACCGGGCCACAGGACGGCAGGCAAGCTGCCCTTCACACCTCAGCCGCAGTGGCCACACCCAAGACCCAGACTCTGAGGTCCACACTCACCAGGGGCAGAGCAAGAAACTTCTAGGCAGAGGAGATGGCATGTGCCTGTTGAAGGAACCCAACTGGTCCCTTCCAACTGGTGGACTAGGGCCTGGCTAATGGAACAATGTAGCCAAGTGCACCAGCTTCCCACACAAACTTATCCCTTCTTCTCTGATAAGAGAATCTGGATTTTTAGCTGGGCTGCTGAGCCAATGGGCTGATGGCCACAGGAGTAAGTGGCCATGTATCCACTCTCCTCTGCAGCCAGGTATTGTCATCTGGTTAAGTTCTCCCCCATAAAATGTAAGTCGAGGTGTATGCAATGTTCAGGAAGGATCCTTCAGTGAGGGGGACATGACATCCTTCACCACCTCCTCCTTCCTGCTAGCTGGGATACTGACATGATGGACAGAAGTCTAGCTACCCTCTTGCTCTGAGGTAGCACATTAAAAAAGCAGAGCAGCAAGACATGCTCACCTGCATGGTGCAGCTTGGGAGAGGGAGATATTATTCTATTTTATTCAACCTGGTTTTTAAAATGTTTTTCCACCTGTCACGTGTAGCCAAAACAACTCAACTAACACACATGGGGAGACCAAGAATGAAGCTGCAGGAAGAGAAGGGAAGAGAAAGTGGGAGGAGGACTTGAAAGAAGACAAGAGCCAGCCAGTCCTCACGGTTTCCCAGCATGCAAGACTCCAACCTGCCAGATTCTGTAACAACACCCACTCACCTTTCAAAATGCTGGCCAATTATAAAGGAATGCATTTAAATTTCCAAATGCAGGGGACTTCCTGTTGTTGTTATCTTGTATTACTGGCTACTATGTTAAATGCACCAAGGTTAAAAATAAGTATCAACTGATTGAGACTTGCTTTGTGGAGTGGAAGGTCTTCAATTTGTGCAGTCTACACTACTCTCTAGCCCCAGGTACAGGAGTCTGCATTTAACCATTTAATTAAGCTTGTTTGTTATATTGTTTTGGTCTTCTGTGCCTTCTAATTTGGTGGTAGAGTTTAACTCTCCTGTGATTATGGATGTGTCCATCTATATTGGTAATTCTGGTGACAACTGCTTAACACATTTTAAGGGCAGGTTTCTTAGGTGTATATAAGTTCAGAACCATTATATATTTCCAGGAACATTCTATCATCATGTAGAGATTTCCAGCACTCTAATACTCTTTGCCCTGAAAGCCATTTTGTCTGCCATCTGCACAGATACTGCAACCTTCCTTAGTTGAGATCCTCTAACTGTCTTTCCGTTTATGAAATGTAAAGCGCTTTAGGCCCTGGTGTTCAAACCCTGGCCCCAGGTCAGCAGCACCTCCCTCTCACCTCCCGCCTGCTTTCCCTTGGCTTCTGATGACTACTCTGCTTTCCTGAATCTGAGTCTGCCTGGGCACTCTACCAGCTCTTCTGGGTCTTCCAGGATTGTAACACCCCACGCCCAAAGCCCCCACTCCTCACCAGGAAGTGGCACAGGATGTGCGTCCCCCAGCTCCATGCTCAGCGCTCTGGCTCTTCTCTCCCCCTCGGTTTGTTCTGCTATATCTGGAGTGGGGAGCTCACTCAAAGTTGAGACTCAGTCACACCATGGACGGGCTAGATGGGCTAGATGGCAAGGACCCCTCACACCACAAGGAGGCATCTAGGCTTTATATGGTGGGCAATGGAGGTGCCAGGAAGGTGGCAGGGCAGCTTCCAGATGGTGAAGCTTCTGGCCCTCAGAGACAGCACCACTCACAGGCCCTTGAGAAGCCACCTCACAGAGCACGCGAATGAGGCTGAGTCCACTGGGCAAGGAAGGGGTGCTGGACAGACTGTGAGCATCGATTTTTCTAAAATCTACACACAAAAGTGAATTATTCAGTTGAGTGGATGCAGCTTAGGAACAATGACAGACACATTTCACACGTAAGCATAGAGAAAAGACCTGGGAGTTGCCTGAGATGGGTTAAGACTTGGAACTAACAAAGTACCTGCTTCCACCATCTCAGTTGTCATGGAGACACTTCCAGTTGGAAACCATTCACATTGGCCAGAGATTTCCCTGAAGTCCCCCCCGACAGAGGTGGTCGCACACAGTACGGAGGAAACGGAAAGCCCACGGGGCACTCTTGGCTAGTTGCTGGGTGGGTCTCCTCTGCAGTGCAGGCCTAACAGGCCAGGCAAGGGCTTCAACTTCCACACTGCACTGCTTGGAACAAGACCCACAGCGGGTCAAAGCCAAATCGTGTTCTTTCAACACTACGTGCTCTAAAAACCTAGCATGGAAGGATATCTTCAAGGCCTACTAAGAAACACAGGGCGGTCTGCCTCTGCACCACCTGGACCCAGACTGCCCCAAGATTGGAATGCCTGTATCACCAATGCCTGCCCCACAGTCTGGTCTAGGTGGGAAGTCACAGGCCCAGCCACCAGAGTCCTTGTGGTTTTCGGGTTTTGACTCACAGGCTCAGGCTGTCCACAGCCATGCTACAGGGCTCTGTGGAAGTTATGTGGAGATGGCGAAGGAGTGCCTTCACTGAGTAGGGCACCAGTTTCCCCATACAATCTTTCTGCTACCAACTGTGGGATGTGGTCTCTCTTGCTTCTTGCAGGACTCTGTCATGTTCCAAGTAGGCATGCTACACAATGAACCCCAGAAAGGCATGGTGTTACCGTGCTAATAGAAATGCCAACAACATAGCATAGACTTGGTACTTCAATAGCTTGAATAAAAATAGCTGCTTTGCACAGCCTGGAACAACACTCGGGGATGTGGTTTCCACAGAGTGCACAATCTCCCCATTTCCTTCTGAGTTTTCTGGGTCACACATATTTCTTCACCAAGTCTATACTTCTGCTTCAATAGTTAGAAGAGTCTTTCAGTATCATTTTTCCTGGAATAATTTGTTATCCATCATTTTTATGGCAGCATTAAATTTTAAGAGAGAATTGAGAGGGATAGAAAATCTACTACATATTCCAGCCCCAAAAGAAAGCCTTTAATAAATTTAGAACTTCTCAGTTTTACATTCAAATCAAACCCCAGAACCAAAAGACTGCCTAGAGCTGTCCATTCCTCACTTGGGAATATGGGGCCAGTCACCACCCTATCTGCAACTGGGCAAGGCTCAGGCGGCCCTCCCCACTGGCAGGGCGAGGCAGGTCTGATGGCCCAGACAGTGGATGCATTGCCATAAGGCCAGCCTCCATGGCCAGAGGACAGGGCCTCACTGTCCTCTGCTAAGCATCTGGCAGGTGTTCACGAGTGCTCCCTGTTAGATCAGGCTAGGGTGCCAGGCCCCACGGCACTCCCTGAGCCTGCAGCAATGCCAGCACTGTGCCTGTCCTCAAGGACCTCTTAATCCAGGGTGAAGGCAGGCATGAGAGGGTGGCACTATGAAGCCACAGGAGCTTACAGGCTAGCAGAGAGCTGAAGGCACAGGGCTGGGGCTGCTCCAGGAATGCAGCATGGTCTCAGGAGGGCTGCTGCTGATCTGCCTGGGCCCACCACTCCCAGCCCAGGGAGGGCCAGGCCCCTCACTGCTGGAAGCCAAGGAGGCTGTGACAAGAATGCCCCAGGCTCGTTCTGAGGATCACAGTTCCTGGTGAGGAACATGGTGAAGGAGATAGGGGGGCCCAAAGGAGAAACCGCAGCTTGGCCCACGGCAGCCTGAGCTGCAATTCCAGTGCCACAGCAGCCGGCCAGGCAGGGGGCCCCCACCCGCAGTCCTGAACTGCTTCGGTGGGCCATCTGCAGGCACACTTTCTGAGCACACTCAGACAGACTACAGGAACACAGGCCTGCTCCCAGCAAGAAGCCAGGCATGTAATTTGCAATACAAAAAGGCAGCCAGTCTCAGGAGAGTCTGCCACCGAGCCCACAAAGCAGCACACACTTTATCATGGCACCAGGATGACGCACAATGAGCAATGGCTCCTCCACTTCAAGAATGAGAAGATTGATGCCTGCATCAGATTGACTCTCTGGACTCAGAAATTCAAATGAGGAAATAACTTTTATTTATTAGGACTGGCTTGTTCTTTTCCTCTTTCCCAGAACTTCAACAAACCACAGCTATAAAGCATTAGCAAGTGTTTCTGGATTGATAGATCAAATCACAGGATGATTAATGGACAGCGGATCATTTGAAAGGAAAGAATGGAAATGGCAGGATTGATCCTTCCCTCCACCCGAGCTACAGCTTCCCTTTCTAACTAGGACAGTAGAAGCCAGAAGGACAGTAGGAACCCAGAAGTGTGGTGCAGCCCGCCCACGAACAGGCCAGCCAGGGACAGCGCAAGCTCAGTCTAGTACCCCAGGCAGAGAGCAGGAGGGGGCCACAGCCTACAGCAATCTGCTGCCGCCTGACTCAGGCCTGGGAGGTACAAGCCTTCCTCCCGGGGCCCCAGCAGCACCAGCAGGAAAAGGAGCTGCACACGGAGCTTCTTGTGCAGCTCCTGGGTGCAAAGCGCATAAGCCGCAGCAGGCACACGTGGTTCCTAACGAGGGGAGACCATTACGGTTTATACTATGTCCCTCAACTGTCTGGGAGATTGGCCACTAAAGGGATTTTTAAGTTGCTCATTGTTTTAAAAAGGCCTAAGCATGGAGTTCAAACATCCACATACAGGCCTGTCATTCTAACATCACATCCTTAGGAAATGCTCATAACCCTGACTCCCAGAATCCACCTGGCCATCTTAAGTGGATAACTCAGAACAACAGAGATGTGAGGGCGGCTCTGGCTCCCAGCTGCCCGGACGGCAACATGGGATCGGTGCCTCCACATGACTCAGACTGTGCCAGCAGCTGCCTGTTGTCACAGGACACGCGGAGAGGCTGCAGCGTGGACAGTCTCTGTCAGGGGCAGCACTCCCAGAACCCTGGGTCAGCTGGGGGTGGGGGTGTCTACCCAGACTGCGCATCTCACCAGAGCCTGGCTTTCAAGTTCATTTTCAGGATCAGATTTGTAATAAAGACACACATGAACCTGTAGGTTCTTGGCTGGAACTCTTTCAGTTTGAAATGCCCAAAATTTCACTTGGTGAACTGGTCAAATTAACTCCTCTAAAAACTTGCTTTTGCAACTTTTGTTGTATTATTAGATTTTGCAATAGGAGTTATTTTAACAATGTATAATATAATTAGCCACTTAATGTTATTAAGAAAATTTATGAGCCTTTATGAGTTGAAAAACAGCACCAAATGGTATTTATTAACTATCTGGAACTAAAAATAGGGCCCTATCACCTTGGTAAGCCATGTTTAAAAAAATGTATAGTCACAAATAATATGTCTAATTATGTATTAAACTAATTCTTGCCTTCACCTTTTGGATTTCGAAACTCCTTACCTCATGTATCATTTTAATTATTTTCCAGTTCATTCCCAGGGAAACTGGCTGATGGGGAATTAATTAATGGGTCCAATAAAGAGGCTGTGGTATTGTTCACCACAACCTGCACCCAGACTCATTTGCATGTCTCCTTTTATTCTAAACAATAGCACTGCTGAGATTTCAGCATGAAATTGTGAGCTCATTAAAGAGGACACAATCATATCCATTTCCACAGATATTCATCAATTACTGCATTTTACTGCAACAGGAACCCACGAATGGAGACTCCACTAGAACTCCTGGCCCCAAGGTTTTGGGGATTCCTCAGGTACCTGAACACCACACATCCACTGGACAAGATGGGATCACCTGAGGCCCCGGAAAGGTCTTTTCCAAAAGGCAGCTGGCTGCATGTCACAGCAAGGTCTCGGCCACTCAGGAAGAGCTGCCTCCACCTTTGGACACCTACACCTAGTGCAGCTGCTGGGCACACTTCAGGGAAGAACCGCAGCTTCCTTTGGTGGCACTGGCTCCCGATGCCTGCTGTGGAGTGTGCACTTGCTCTATTCCCAGCCATCCTGGCAGAGAGAGCAGCCACACAGAGGCCAGTGGTGCCCCAGCCGAGGATCCTGCCAGAGAAAGCATCCACATTCCTGCTCATAAGGGCCCCACTGACAACCTACCCAGGGAGGACAAGGGTCAGGTGCCCAGAAGCTGTCTGTGGCCAGACAGCTGGTCCATTCCCCAGCTGACCCTGCCTCTCTAGCTGTCACTAGCTAGGTGTCAGGTGACTCACTCCCTGGTGCCCACTCAACTAAAGTCTCTTCCAAGGTAAGGAACCATGCCCATTTGTCTTTTAATGTCCCATGTGTAGCACGAGGACAGGTTGAGTCCAAAGGTCCAAAGAGGCACATAAAGCATCCAGCATAAACACAGTGACATGACAACAAGCCCGGCAGATAAGGTTGCACATTCCTAGTTGGACCCGGGGAGGAAAGCCTTGAGAGTGCTCACTGGTCAAGGCTGAGCAAGGTCCAGCTGTGAGAGCAAGCGCATGCATGCCCCCAGCTCCATCTGCCTCTTTCAGGTTACTACTTAAGTGACTGTGGTCCCTTTCTGGGGCTTTGGCATCCAACCTGGAGTTTTTGCCTGGCTCCTGAAGTGCATCCAGACTCTCCCCTCTCTACTCCTGCAGTGCTGAGCCCTACATGGCCAGCCCTGGGGGGAGCTTCCAGCGCTCTGAGGCTGCGGCCCCTCTGCACTCAGGGCCTCCACTAGCTATGCACTGCCTCACGGAGTTCACTGTGACTCACAGGTGTGCTTGCTCCTTGGAGTCGGAAGACCTTGGCTGCCCTTCTGGGTGCAGATGCCATCTCTCTGTCTGTCCTCGTTTCCCTCCTGACCAGCTATCTCTTACTGACTAGCATGAGTAAAGGAGGAGACAGGATTTGTGAATCTGAATCAAGGCCTTTAAGAGTGGGCCCTAGAATTCACACACAATGGCTTTCTTCTGCCTTGAAAATCCTAGAAAGAGAGAAAGTCCTTAGACTGATGTTTTCAAAAGGTTTAGAGTCAGGCAAAGCGAGTCAGGAACATGGACACCCACTGGCAGGAAAGCCCGTGGGAATCACACTATTTTATTAACAGTGCCTGCCCTGATCCAAGAAAGGGTTTGCAGTTACCTATGCAGACAGAAACATAAAGCTGGATTCAAACCCAACAACGAAACACCCAGATAAATGAGGAAGCGAGCTGGACTGAGAGCAGACGCTCTGTGCCCGCAGAGGCCAAGCACAGCCTGTCAAAGGCCCAGTAGTGCCACTTGCCCCCTGCTGAGATTCACAGGGTAGACAAGCTTCAAAGCAGCCACTGCCCTGGCAAGGCTAGTCCTCTGAAATTCCAACTGCCAGTTTGCATGAAACTACATGGCAGAGATGATGAATGCTCTGCCAAACATCCACTTTGCCCTTCCATGGCAATAGCTGGAGGTTGGGTGTGTGCTGGACAGTGCATCCCAGCCTCCTCTGCAGCTGAGTCAGGTAACGACAGGCTGATCACTCACCAGGGCCCTGAATGAGGGATGTGGCCACCTCTGAGGCTTCTCTCTGCCCAGCTCCCTGACTTGCTCCTCCTGGTTCCTGGGCCTGCAGGAACCAGTTCCTAGCACACCAATAGCACACTGGGGTGCCACATCCCTGCCTGTTGCTGTCCAGCTAGGGACTCCAGGGGCACCACACCTTTCTCATGGCTTTGCCACTGTTCTTGTGAATTCTGCATGTTTTTTTCTTTGAGAAAGGACCATGAGCTTTCATGGGTATGTTGGTTTACTGATGCCAGTGTCTTAGCCCCCAAAATGTTCTTGGCATGTCACAATGGGAAATCTTCTGATGACATCAACTACCTTCCTGGGCTGTCCTCAACAGAGGGGTCCATTCTGAGGGCTTGCTCACCACGATCAACCTCCACCTCCAACGACACAGTGCAGGGCGGCTCACAGAGCAGGGCTCTCTCTTCCTGGATCCAAACGTCCAGTTGACCCTGGGATGTGCCCAAGGTCCTCAGATATCTGCCAATGTGAGACTCAGCATTTCTTCCAAGTCTGAGTGTCTACTGGCCCCATGCACAACCAGCGGTGTGGGCTGGCAGAGGAACTCCAAACAGGATTTGGAAAGTGGCCAAGGAGCCTGAGTCTCCTCACTTAAGAACCTAACGTCATTTGCTCAAAATAAACAACCAAACACTAAAACCCAGCTGCCTCTTGGCACCAGAAAATAAAAGGGCAGGATGGGTCGTAAAAGGCCTAGGTTCCACGTAGGGCACTGACTCCTGGGCAGCACTGTCCTGTTGACACCCTCACTGCCCTCCCTTGCCAGCTGGAAGGGCAGAGGAGAGGACAGGTGCTCTCTGAACCTTGCAGTTCCTCAGATGGCAGCAATCCCGAGGCTGTGCCATAAGACCTCCCTCAGCGAGGCCAGCCAACCCCACAGTGCTCAGTGGGAGACCTGGGGACATCTCCATGGAGAACCACAAAATAAGTCCTCTGAGAGCTTATTTCTAGACCCCCACCCCAGGAGAGACCCAGGTCCAGGAAGTGCAGCACGTCAGGAGGCCCCTGAAGAGGCGTGCGGGGCCACTCTGTGAAGGGAGTGCCCCCCCCCCAACTGAGCAGAAAGCACCGGCAGCAGCACAGCTCTGAACCAGAAGGCACGCTCCTCAGCAGCTTCGGTACAAAGCCAGGAGCCAACCAGACTCAAGAACAGCCTAACTCACAACTGAGCTTCCTCTCCCTTAAAAAGCATCGCTACCTCCCTTAAAAACTGCCTCTGTGTGATGTTGGGAGAATTAATTTCATGTACATTTTTTAAAAAGACACTGTCAACTACAGAGAAAAAATTAGGACTTTCAGAGCTACCACCTATTCTTGTGAAATTTAATTAGAATAAGCACAGCCCTGGCCCTAACAGCCTGCCATCCGGAGTGTGACAGAAGACAAGGGACACCTCAAGGTCCAGCTTGAGTTCCTGAGCGCCTGGACGCTCCTGGGGTCCATTTCCAATTCCCCATTGTGCTCTATGGTGACAGCAGTGGTGACTCCAGAGCCCTGGAAGCCCTGCAGAGGATGAGGGGACCACAGAGTCCTGCCCACCCCAGAACAGACTGGCCTTGTTAGGGACACCAAACAGGGGCTTTCCCTAAAAACATACTACCATTCCTGTACTTAAATAAAGTGCCAACTGAACCACTGAATCCTTCCTACATCAAGCATATTGAGCTGAGCAGCTCGGTCTGCACGGATGTCCAACAGGGATTTCGGTTTTCCCAGTTCTGCACTTGCTCAAGCACAAAAGCCTCTTGTAGACAAACCTGCCCAGCAGGAGCAGAGAGGCCACAGGCCTAGAGGCCCAGAGCCCAGCAGCAACTCGGGCCCTGATGCCTGGGGCTGGGAGGGCAGCCTGGCCCTGACAAAAGGACCATCTGCTGCAACCAATCTGTGACTGCAAAGCAACATTCAGGGGCACCTATGCATGTGACCTTATTGGGAAATGGGGCCTTTGCAAGTGGACTGAGATAAAGCCATGCTGGACTGGGGGGTGGGCGCTACTCCAACCACTGGTATCCTCCTAAATGGAGATAAATCTGGATGCAGACACAGAAAAGGGCAAGGCCGTATGCCACAGAAGCCAGGCATGCAGGGACGCTCCCGCAAGCCACAGAGCCTGGGACAGATTCTCTGTGGAGCTTCTGGAAGGCACCAGCCCTGTCCACGCCTGGCTGCAGGCTTCTGGCCTCAGGGCTATGAGAGAGGCACAGTCTGCTGTTTCCAGCCCCATCAGTGTACTGGCCATGCAGCCCAGGAGACCAACCCCGATTCTGACACTGTCCCCATCCTGGGGCACGGCTAGGAGGACACCAAACCTGACCTCAATACCATGCTCCCAGAGATCCCTGGGCCTCACGAAGTGTGGCACACAGGCCATGACATGGGTGTCCTGGAGCACAAGCGGCTGGTCCCTCGCTGCCGCCCTGGGGAGGCTGCCCTCCTCTCAGATGGTCATTACTGTCATGCCCGTGGGGCTCGGGCCACTGTGAGCCTCCCTTACAGCTCCACACAGACAGGGCTCCAGGACACGGTGGGCCTCCCTTACACCTCCCAGGAGCATCCCGGCAGGCTGCCTCAGCCAAGAGCCCAGGGACAGAGCCATCAGACATGCACCGTGTGGAAGAGACTTCTCAAACCCAGGCATTCAGCACACCAGGAAGAGAGCGCGGGGCCAGTGTGAAGTATGCCTGTGGTCCTCGCCAGCTCTGCAGGCGGGGACCATGATGAGCACTGTTTTACAGCTGGGTCCCAGTGGGCAGAGAGAGCAAATCACCCAACCAAGACCAAAACCTTGGGAAGCATGTGTGGCCACCAGGTTGCCCTGACCATCCAAAGGAGATGCGATGCTCATGGTGCTGGCTCTGGTGAGGTGGGCACCACTGCCCCATCAGACACGGAGGACAGCGAAGCTCACACAAGGTCTGGGCCACTCTACCAGCAAGCTGGAGAAGTCTGGCTGAGCCAGGCTACAGGGATGGTCACCCCGTCACCATTTCTGATATCACGCTGCCTCTAGCCAGTGCCCACGGGAACTGGAGAGAAAACGAAAAGACAGGAAATCTGAACATGAGAAACTTCTGGCCATTGGAGTCACTCTCAGCCAGGACAAAGCTGGCCGCAGGTCAAGTGCAGGATGAAGGCCTCAGCTCTGCCTCAGTGCCCTCCTCCCTCTAATCACAAAGCACTCGCCAGCTGAATGCTGAGAGGCCCACTGCGGCTGATTAAATTGCATTTGCATATGTATTCATATTCTTCAATACCCAAGGAATAAAAACTTGCAATGCTTTTTTAATAACTTAGACTTAATTCATATTTAGATATTTCTTTGTGTGCAGCTGCTTGCTTTGTTAACCATGATGAAGCAGAGAGATGCTCTTTGGAAAGGGAGCTCCTGCTTCTTATGCAGATTACTCGGCCCCTGTCTGAGCCTGGACTTACGCAGGGAGCTAACAGCCAGCACTGATAATGCTCACCACTGCTCAGGTACCACCTTGCTCCGACTCAGCCTCCCAGATGCAGATTTCCCAGCCTCCAAGGAAGCCAGCTGCCTGATCTGAGGAAACTGAGAAAATCCTGCTCCTCAAGGACTCTCAGAGACTACCATGCCTGGCAAAGATGGGGTACTCAGATAGATGTGTGGCCTGGACCAAACAGAACCAGTATATTGAGGCAAGTTCACAAACCAGAAGAGGGAAATTTGGGCTTGTCTCAAACTGAGAATTCGCCTTTACCCTTCCCATGGTGAACTCTCCCTTCAGTAACATCAGGCGGTCCCCCACCCGGGGGCTCAGGTGGGAGCCTTGGGACACAGAACTCTCACGTGCTGTTGGGTGTGGCGGACCCTCCTGCCATGTGCGCCCACCACATCTTTACATGGGGTACCAATGACAAGAGTGTGTGGAACAGGTAGCAGAACCAAGAGGCGCACAGAGGCCCAAAAGCCACAAGGTCCAGGGCCCAGATGGACAGAGTAGGGTGCCAAGGAGGCAGCACAGAACCCTGCCCACAAAAGGTCCCACGGTAGCAGAAGCTCCAGCCGAGGAGCCACAGGGAGCATCAGCGTACCAGAGCCTCTGGGGAACTCTCAGGAAGGATCTCTCATTGGTCGATGCTGCCCTCACCAAGCTTCCTGATCAGGCAGCCACGCCAACCCTGGAGAGAGACACTAGAGCATGGGAGCCCTGTCTCCAGAAAGCAGAGTGAGCACAAGCAGCTTGAGACTGGCATCTGGTTCCACGAAGACGGTGTCCTGGATCTAGTGTCCCAGGCCTCAGGCCTCAAGGGGGTCTCTGAGAAGAGGCTGAGCCAGCGGGGAGCACAATGAGGCTCTGGCCACAGTCCCCAGCAATTCTGCCCATCTGCGGAACCAGCAAAGCAAGGACGGAAAGCTCTTCAGGTGAACAAGCAAAAGTGCTCGCCCCCAAGGTATCTCCTGAGAGGCTGATGTGCTACTCTCACTGGTGGGACCAGAGTCACCACTGCTGGCTGGAAAACCACAGTGAAGAAACATGTGACCCCATACTGATGGCACCTGGACCTGGGGCCATGTATGTTCCTGGAGTCCTCCACATGCAAGCACCAAGGCCTCAGCAAAAATTCACTACATGCTCCCTGTACTCAGCAAGCTGGTAGAGGCAGGGGTGGGGGACCTCCCAGCAGGAACAGCGAGGCAATCACACAGGCAGAGCACTAGGCACTACATGTGCTCCATATACTCTTCCAGAACCTTGCCCTGCTCTGTCAGGAGGTGGAGCCTGTGCACCCAACTGTGGGTGGCCTCTCTCCAAGTGGCTCAGTTCACTTGAAGAGACACAAGGTGACTTCCATGGCCAGTCCATTACCAAGGCCATGAATTGGTACCTTGTCCTCAGAATGCAGCCACCATGCTGTGAGGAAGCTCAACAGCCCCATGTGCCTACAAAGAGAGAAGCAGGCTGATGACCTCAGCCCACTGTGCTCCCTCTGAGCAGCATCGGCATGCCAGCCAGGTCATATGTTCCTGATGATTCTGTGCAAGCTGCATAACTACGACCAAAATGACAGTTGTTATAGCCACTAAGTATAGGGTGTTTTGTTTCACTGAAAAGAACCTAATCATGATAGCATGTGAGAGCTGCCTGACTGTGTGATCCTGGGCAGCCACTTCAAGCAGAGGAGGAAGACTGACTCTAAGACACACTACACAGTCCTGGTCCTGCTGTCAATCCCAGTCCAGAAAGGTCTAATCCCAGGTGTCATAATCCTGAATGCCAAAACACAAAAGATCAAAATCTCTACAGTACAAAAGCCCAAAAATCACAATCCCAAAAGATTAAAATCCCAGATATTGAAATTCTGAAATCTACAGATCCTAAAATCTACAATTCCCATGGGGCAGAAAGCTGGGGAAAGGTCTGGCCATGCAACAAGGCAGCAATGAAAACTTCAGGCCCCAAAGGCCTTGTTTGCTGGGCTGGGGTGCAGCTCAGTGGCAGGGCACTTGCTGGGCACATTCCAGACCCTAGGTTTGCTCATCAGTACCAAAAAATTTTTAAAAGGTATGATGTGTCTGCAGTGGTAGTCTTTCCAGCTGCTGAAATTCCAGAATGGAAGCTGGTGAATTAAAACTGCATCTGCCTTGAGGCAAGAGCAGAGGTCCCGACCAGCTGGAAAATACTCACTGCACAGGAGGATAAAGAGACAGGCAGTGCTGCCGCACCTGGTCACCAGTGCGGCTTCTGCCAAACTCGTGGTCTGCGTGCGAGTACATGCCAGATGGATCCCTTCACGCCCGGGACAACACACAGGAGACCTTCAAAGATGGCAGCACCACGTGGAAACAGATGTGAACGCGCTCTCCCAGGAGAGGCACACGGTGCTTCACAGTGAGGCGAGGCAGGTCAGTTGGCCAGTTCCCAGGACCACCTGGGTGCAGGTGCTGGGATATGCCCCGTAATACACTTGCTCATGTGCTGAATTTTGATTTTTAGCTTCTTTTAGTTTTCTCTCTTTTCAGTTTCCCCTGCTACTTTAAATTGGCAAAATTATTCTTTACAACCCACTCACTACCCATGTTTTTCATCCACACGTCCGTTCCAAACCGTGTGAAGATGCAGGAGAGTTCTGATTCACTTCATGATGTTTTTTTTTTTTTTTGCAAATATGACTCCGTGAACGTGCATGCTGCAGTCTGGGTTTTGAACACCCCAGGGGCCATGGTGCTACTGGGAGGAAGAGAACCTGCAGGGGCAGGGGATCCGTGGAGGGAGGTGGTCTCTGGGTGTGCCCTTGCAGGGGACCCTGGGCCCCAGCCCCTCCTCCCTCCTGTGCTCGCCATCTGCCACACCCCCACCATACTGTGCTGCCTCGCCACAGGGACCAGCCAGCCATGGGCTGCCACCTCCAAGCAGCAAGCCAAACAGACCCTGCCTCTTGCTCCTGGGTCTGTGCCCTCAGGCGTCCTGCCATGGTGGGAAGTGCTCACAAGCACGCCAGCATCACGACGCAGACTCTGCGTCAGGACCAGGCCAGGGCACAAAACACCGGCGCCCTCTCAGTGAACAAAGAGACACCTTCCTATGCGTCTGCACTTGAGAAAGCTGGGCTTCTCACATCATGACTCCCTGGGTGACAGCACATGTGGATGTGTGTAGTCTGAGGGGTCCCATCAAAAGCCTCAGGCTTCTGCCACGGAACTTCAGAAGACTGCAGTAACATAGCCAGGTGGCCCCAACTGCCACCTGGTGACACGGGTTCAGACATTTCACTTTTGGACCTATGTCTGTTATTCTTTCCCCTTTTTATTCTATGAGTGCTGGGGAGGGGCCTCACCAATGCGAGGCAAGCCCTCTACCAGCGAGCTATGCCCAGCCCTGCCTGTCTGCTCATAACTGAGTTCATCTGCTCATAGCTCTGTATGCAAGTGACTGCATACCTGAGTGTATGCCTGCAAAAAGATGCTGTCACTGCCTGTTTTTATTGTGTAAAGTGCCTCTGGAATCATGTTTTTATGTTTTTCAAATAACTCCCCCTCAAAAACATTTAAAAAAAGCCTTTTAAATTTTTAAATTACTTTTTCCAAAATTCTGTTTTTGGAATTTTGATCTTTGGGGGTTATAATTACATTTCAGACTTTGGGGATTTTGATCTTTCAGGGTCTCAACTTTGGGGATTACAGTGACAAGAACTGTGCCTTTTGGGATTACGGCCCAAACCCACTAGGCCCGGGCAGGAGGGTGAAGTGAGCCAGGGCAGGAACGGGGGCAGGCACTGAAGTGCCTGGGGGCGACATAGCCCTGGGAGCCCTGGGAAGGCAGGAGGCTGCACCGTGCTCACTGTGCAGGTGGGAAGGGAGAGGTGGGCTGAGGCCCAGCCCTGGCTGGGGTCAGGGCCGGAAGCTGTGGGTGCTGGCACCACCCCGGGATCATGATCCAGCAGGCACTGGTGACGCCAGCGTCTAGCCCCATGGAACCCTGCAGGTGGGGGACAAGGCCAGGCCCAAGGATTGATGGGTCCGGCGCCTTTCAGGTGCTATCACAAGGGCCACCCAGCAGGAGTGGCTGGGGCCAGGGAAAGGGCCTCGGGAAGGACCTGGGAGATCTTGGTGGCACCCACGCATGAAGGTGCTGAGGGGCTGCCTCCTCTCCTGCTCCCGTCAGTCTCGCACTGTGATCTGTATCTCTAGCAACAGAGCACTAAGGCGCTTGTGGTGGGGGCCACCATGAGCTGTTCTGGGAACAAAACAGAAAGAAGGATATGGAGGGGGGGCCAAAGCAAAGGAAGAACCACCACACACGTGACCTGGTTGCTATAGGCAGACTGTGACTCAGCTGGAAGGTGGTTGGACACCGCCAGGGCAGCGGTCCTCAGGCCTCAGTGGGTGTCTCAATCTCCTAGAGACC
>PVHX01021636.1:0-29327 GCA_004024805.1 Geosciurus inauris
GGTGGGCGTGGTGTATATAATGGGCATGGTTGTGGTAGGCGTGGTGTGTGTGGTAGGCGTGGTGTGTTGTAGACATGGTGGGCGTGGTGAGTGGTGGGCGTGGTGGGTGGTGGGCGTGGTGTATGTGGTGGGAGTGGTGGGCATGGTGGGCGTGGCTGTTGTGGGCGTGGTAGGAATGGTGGGCGGTAGGCGTGGTGGGCGGTGGGCGTGGCGTGTGTCACGTGTGTCACTCAGACATGGGGTCTCCAGGAAGTGGGTCTCCACCGCACCTGAGGACAGGGCCGCACAGGGCTGTCTTCTGGGGTGCAGCGTTTGCCGCTGTGGGAGAGGCGGCGCTGCGGGTCTGGCGGAGGGGGCGCTGTGGGTTTGAGCTGCCTTACTCCGTCCACCTGCTGGTGCCTCAAGCTGTCTCCGGTGGACCTCCTCCTGCAGTCCTTGTTAACTGGATGGCATAACCTGACCATCCCAAGCCTCAGTTTTCCAGTCTGAGAACAGGGTGTTCTCAAGATTCAGCAGGTGGAGAGGGCCAGCGAGAGGAGCATGGCTACTCCCGATCTTGTCATCCTGCAGGCAGTGTGGTGGGCCTGTGGGCTCTGGTCCACTGTGCCACTAGCATCTTCCTGGAGCCTGAGGGGGCACCTGTCTGGCCCCTCTTTGGGACCCTAGGGCTTTTCCCACACGGAGGTCTGCGTTTCCACATTGACAGCACACCCAGCCCCAGGTGTCCAGGGCTGGAGGCATTGACTGCTCTCTAGGAGAAAGCCTGCACTCAGGGCAGGGATATGAGAGGGGAGCAGACACTGGCCTTGCTCTGGACCACGTGGACCAGCAGGCTTGTCTTCCTTGGCCTCTAGTGTGTAGATGCCGTTGGAATACAAGGGGCCGAGCCCAGGCCCCGTCCTCCCTGTCCTGCATGGCCCGTTGCTGACCACTGCACCTCCGGCTGGCCCAGTGCTCTTCCGGCTCGGACGCCTTGGCCCTGGCCTGGTCTGTCTGTGGGCCGTGGCTGTCCAGAACATAGCACTGACATCAGCTGGTGCTCACCTCAGGAACACACAGCCTTCTGAGCGTCCTTTCTACGGACACTCAGTTCTGCAGTGTCCCAGAGGCACTTTGCACATCTGCCACCTTCCTGTCTTGAAAACAAGAAGCCCAGCTAAGGGCGGTGCACAGTGAGACACCACAGCAGGGATCTGAGCGTGTGGGTGGTGGCAGGTGCTGCTGTGGTCCCCAGGCCCAGCACAGGGCCGCCAGTGTGCACAAAGGAATTTCCATATTTCTGCAAACTCACAAAGAGGGAAACGCTTCCCTTTCATATTTAATAAAGATCTCCTCCGTCAGCTGCAGACGGTGATAAGTGTAATATCCTTAAATGGTTAATCCAGGGATCAGGGCTCAAGTGCTTTCTGCGGGTTGAAGCAGGAAGGCTGTTAGTAGCTAGTGTGCATTTCATAAACCCGAGGAAAAATTTTTTGATTTGGCTCTTTACTCTATCTTAAATGCTTTATTTTTCAGGGGCAAGATAAGGCCTGGTTCTTCACATGAAACTAGAGCTTAGCCATTCCCCCGTCTCCTCCGTCAAGGAAAAGGTCCTGTCTGTGCGCAGATGTCTCAGATCAAATTGTATCGCGGAGTCCTTACCGTGCTCAGCTAGATGAACTGCCAGAAAGGCCGTAGGCAAGAACTAAATTGCTTTGGTTTCAGTACACAGTGAATTTGGCTCAGACAAGCTGAATCAGTACATTAAATGCGAATCCCTCACAGATTTGAAAGCAGCCTTTAGCACAATTATTGACTGTGAGTGATGATTACGTCTAATTGAAGGAGACTTCAGCTACCTGTGGCTCCGCTGGAGTCCACCCGCGCCGCGGCCAGCGCAGCCTCTTAATTCAATGTTGCATCTTGGGAGCTGCGATTCAAGCGGGATCCTGAAGTGTGTACACATGGTCGATAGACTTTAATAAACTTTGCAGGCTCAGTAACTAGGCTGAGTGCATAATTCAATTTTTTAATTCACGAAGGAAAATGGCTAACAAGTATGTTGGGCCCCAGTAGCGCATCAGCTCCCATGGGCAGCATGCTTCCAGAAACAGGAGGACAGGTCGCTTGCTCATCTGTGTCACTCGGGAATCTGCCTCTCTCCTGCTGGGTAAGGCACCACAACCCCCGGGACTCCACCCATCTCCTTGGGCCTGGAATAACTTTCAGCAGAACTGTGAGGATAATAAAACCACGTGACTAGTTTGTGTTTTTTTTGTTATGGAGTTTATGCCAACACTGGGGAGATGGAGGGACTTCTTTGTGGACTCTGCCTGCTCAGCTTAACTGGCCAGTCCTGACCCCTGCACAGCCAGCAGTCACTTTGGGGCTGCAGAACAGCCTCATCCTGCCCCAAGGTAGTGATTCTCTTCAGTGAACTACAGGCATTTTCTCATGGGTCTTCTGCTGAGAATCTAATGTTTCCTATTTTCTTTGACAAAAAAATCACAAGCTCCACACTCAGAGACCCTATCCCTGTCCCCAAGCCAGCCTGTGTGTGCATGTGTGTGTGTGTGTGTGTACATGTGTGTGTGGTTTTAGCTCCCTGGTCATTTTCTAGTCACAGTGAATTCGTTTGGATGGAGCACTTAGGCCACTGACATTATGTTAAAGAGCATTTTATGGCAGGATTTGTAAATAAATCTCCTTCCTTTGCGGCACACTTAAAGCTCAACATTTCCCGTGACATTGTTGCTCAACCCTTGCACAATCCTAGCTGTGAGGCCTGTTGGCCATTAATTTTTCTAGTGAAGAATTGCCATGTGGATCTGTGCTACAATAGTTTGAAAACTGCAGCATTTGTTAGATAACAAATCACAACCCTATGAAGGACAAGCTGAGTCTGGAGTCAGAGGGACAGAGAAGTGGGGGAGCTCTCTGGGCACTGGCAGGAAAGCCCAGAGGCATGGGGTGCCACATGGGCAGGCATACTGGCTCCACTGCTGCCACATGTACCTGGCGATGGCCTGGTTCACAGGAAATTGTCATTGTGTTCAGGCCTGGACTCGTCCAGGTAGATGGGTTTGTTCAAGATGACGCTCTTCTGCTAGGTTCACTGAAAACATCGGTAGCTTTCTGTTCAGTGTTCAGAGTGAGACCAAACTACCAGGTCGCGAGGAGGCCCTGTCCTCCTTTTAAAAACTCATCTCACATACTGTACAGAATCAGCCCGGGTGTCTGACGGGTCTTCAGGGCTGAGAGTAGCACACGTGGCTGATGCTTCCACACACAGATCCTGAAATCCCAGACGATCCCCTTAAAACTGTCTACCCAGCATCCTTTAAAGATTATCAAAACAGGCTGCCCAGGAAGCTGAGGCAGGAGCACCCCTGGAGCCCAAGAGATGCAGGCCAGCCTGGCAGCACTGCAGGACCCCGTCCCTGTGTGTGAGCATATGCATGTGTCTCTGTGTGCGTGTGTGTATGTGTGAGTATGTGTTTCTGTGTGTGTCTATCTGCGTATGTGTCTCTGTGTGTGTCTGTGTGTGCATATGTGTGTATGTGAGTTGTGTCTGTGTTTATGTCTGTGTGTGCATGTGTGTTTGTGTGCCTATGTGTGCATGTGTGTCTGTGTGTGTATGTGAGTATGTGTTTGTGTGTGTCTGTGTGTGCATGTGTTTCTGTGTGCATGTGAGTATGTATTTGTGTGTGCATTTGTGTCTATGTCTTTATGTGTGCATGTGTGTATCTGTGTGTGTGCATATGTCTCTGTGTGCACATGTGAATATGTCTGTGTGTGAATGTGTGTCTTTGTGTGTGCATGTGTCTGTGTGTGAATGTGTGTGTCTGTGTGCACATGTGAATGTGTGTCTGTGTGAATGTGCATCTGTGTGTGAATGTGTGTCTGTGTGTGCATGTGTCTGTGTGTGAATGTATGTGTCTGTGTGCACATGTGAATGTGTGTCTGTGTGAATGTACATGTTTGTGTGCGCATGTGAATGTGTGTCTGTGTGTGAATGCGTGTGTCTGTGTGCACATGTGAATGTGTGTCTGTGTGAATGTACGTGTTTGTGTGCGCATGTGAATGTGCGTCTGTGTGTGAATGTGTGTCTGTGTGTGCATGAGTGTGTCTGTGTGTGCATGAGTGTGTCTGTGTGTGCATCATGTGTCTGTTTTGGAATAAAACAAGACGTTCTCCATGGTTGAAAGCTTCAACAGCAATGACAGAGAAATGAGGACAAATGATTGTCCAGCGTCTTCATTCCCACCTGTTTTCCTTTCCTCAGCAACAAGCTCTCCTGGAAGGCCTTGTTCCCACAGAGTCGCATGTTGGAGTCCTCACCCCTGTAATGGGGAGTGGGGCCTTTGGGTGGTGGTCAGGTCATGAGAGTGGAGCCTGCATGGTGTGATTAGTGTCCTTAGGAGAAGGGACACCCAAACGTCTCACTGCTGTCTGCCATGTGGGGACACAGGGGAAGGCAGGACCCAACCTGCCTGGCCCCCAGCCATGCTAGCCTTTGACCTTGGACTCCCAGAAGCAGTGAAGAACAAGTCTGCTGCTGTTCATGTCCCCAGTGTCTGTTCATGTCCCCAGTGTTTGCCATAGCAGCGTGGGCGGACTGGGACTCCTGAGAAGCACAGAGGGGCACTTCAGTGTCAGGAGCCATGGCCTCTGCTTCCAAAGGGGCACAAAGCCCCAGGAGCCCATCACAACTCATCACAAGGTGCCCAAATAACCACCACCCATTGTAGGAGCGCTCCCCATGCCTTCAACCCCTCCTTCCCTCTTCTCCCTCTCTATGGTGACCAAACGCATGCCCAGCAGAGCCTGCCCCATTGGTTGTAACCTCGGGCCGTGATTGGTCCGAGGACCCTATATAAGCCTCTGTACTCCCTGGATTAAACTGGTTTTGCGTCTGGCTCCAGCACAGCAAGCTTACCTACCCCTGGAGTCTGGGTGGAGGGACTCCACAGACCATCACCCCTAACCTCGTCCTGTGAGACCCACTTCGTCTTCCCTGAAGACCCCTTTCCATCTCCCGGGACCCCAAGAATCTCATCCTGTGAGACCCCACTTCTTCCCCAAAGACCCCTTTTCATCTCTCAGGACCCCTACTCGTCGAGGAGACCCATGAGGCACAACTTCAAACAATATCATACTTCAAGTCAATATCAAGTATGTGAATTCTAAATTTGCAAGATGGCGCACGGAGGAGGCCCGTCCCACGCCTTTATTTACCAGCTGTGCAACGCAATGGCAATTAGTCGAATTAAACTGAGTTCCAGAACCTAAAAGAGGAGACAGTGCCCACAATTGTGCAGTCTGCAGACCTCATCATGGCGAAGAGGAGACTGAGCCACTGGGAGCTCATTCGCCCTGTTTTCTTCTCTCCCTTCCTTTCCAGCAGTGTGTGCTGTGGTTTGTTGAGTGCATGATTTACTAAAGTGAGCAAAATTTCTGGTAGGAAGGTACCAGGCTCCACTGGACTGAAGGGAAACCCAGTGCTGGCTCTCCTTAAGAGGTTCACCCTCGTGTGAGTACCAGCCTCCTCGGTCCTCGGTTCGGGGCAAACAGAGTCTTGCCAAGACACATTTCTCCAACAGATTGCTGTAAGCTGGCTGGGTTCTTAACAAAGTCTAGCCAGTGATTTTAAGGCTATTTATATGAAAAAGAGACCACCCTCTGTTCTGGTACGGAGAGTCCCCGGAAGTCTCCTGTGGGAAGTGTGGTCCCAGGGGCAGCCAGGGCAGCGAGGTCTGGGCAGGTCAACAGCGACGGGACCCCGCGGGCTCCAACCGCATCAGTGGACTGACCCTCTGTGCCCTGCTGGGTTCACCTTCTCTCAGTGGCTCCCCTCTCTCCTTCCAAGATGCCACGAGCTGAGCACCTTCCTGTGCCCTGACCTTCTGCCATGACGCTTCTGTCTTGGAGTCAGCAGACCGTGGACTGAATCCTCTGAAACCAGGAGCCAAACGTGCCTTTCCTCCCCTGCGCAGTTGCCGGGAGTTGGAGCAGGGAAGAAACCTGGCTCACACACCCTCTCACTGGGCCACCTTCTTTCTGCCCAGAGCCTGGGAGATGTGACCAAACTTCTGAGCTAGGTGACACCTCCGGCTGGCAGCCCTCCTGAGGTGTGTGGAAGCCCCCACCTCGCATCCTGACCCACAGTGCCAGGGCTGGCAGTGGACAGGTGGCCTCCACCTGGGTTGCCCAGGGAGGGGGGCAAATCCCTCGGGTATGTGGCTCACCTGGTGAAGCTGCCTGCTGCCAGCTCCCACCAGCTCCTGGGGTTTCCTGAAGTCACAGTGCTTCAGCTCCCTGCCTCACATCCTTGAGCATGAACGGGAGATGGCAAGACCTCACTCTCAGTGTGCCTGCTGCCCGGACCTCCCCACCATCACTGCACTGGCCCTGTGCTGCTGCCCCGAGGCAGCACACCCGCGGTGACTTCACACACCACCAGGCGTCTTCTCACAGCTCTGGAGGTGAGAGTCCTGCATTAGATTCATGGGGTGAAGTTGGTTGTCGGTGGGCCTGGGTCTCTCTGGAGGCCCCGGGGGATGAGGAGAGGGATCCATTCCTTGGCTGTTCTGGGTTCCTTATGCTGCCCACAGGTGGTGGCCACCTCCTCTCACACCGTCCCTCTCACCTGACTCTCCTGCCTCCCTCTGACAGATGCCCTGTGATCACATTTGCCCACCTAATGGTGGTGAGGCTTGATCTTCCAGCCTAGGATCCTCAGCCTCGTTGGGTCTGCAGAGTCCTTGTCACAGTGCAGGTGGCACAGTCACAGGCCACTATTATTCAGCCTAAACAGCTGCCACCAGCTTCTGCTATGACCTCGTAGCTCCTGGTGGGGCTGGACTTCACCAGTGACCCTGCCTGGCCATGTCCATTTCCCTGGCCAGAGAAACTGGGTCAGGGCACACTTGCCACCTAGTGCAGACTGAGCCACACCCTCCCACAAGTTTTAGGAAATAGCGGCCGTCCTTTCTTGAATTTACTTTATGTTGACAATTGCTAAAGCTTGAAGATCCAATGGTGATATTTTTAAAAATGGGGCTGGGGTTGTAGCTCAGTGGTAGAATGCTTGCCCAGCATGTGGGAGGCACTGGGTTCAATCCTCAGCACCTCATAAAAATAAACAAATAAAATAAAGGTATATCGCAGGGCGTGGCAGCGCAAGCCTATAATCCCAGCACTTAGGGAGGCTGAGACGGGAGAATCGCGAGTTCAAAGCCAGCCTCAGCAATGGTGAGGCACTAAGCAACTCAGTGAGACCCTGTCTCTACATAAAACACAAAATAGGGCTGGGGATGTGGCTCAGTGGTCGAGTGCCCCTGAGTTTCACCCCCAGTACCAAAAATAAAATAAAATAAAAATTAAGATAAAATAAAATAAAAACACAATAACAGTATTTTTTAAAAGTGTGAGCACTCCCCAGGAAATGGAACACCACAGAAGAGAGCCTGGAGATGGTGGGAGTGAGACAGGCCCACGTGACTTGAGGCTAAAGCTCTGAAACTCGGCAGCTCCAGGAGCCCAGTGTCCCGGGGCCTCCCCCAGAGAAACAGCTTCTGCCGCTTGCACTGGCTAAGGTTCTAGGTCCCAGCTGCCTTGTGCCCAGGAGGGCAGAGGGCACACCTTGCCCATCAGGGTCGCCCGGTACCCACGGCTCCCCCAGGTGTCGCGGTGCTGCTTGTGAGAGAAAGTAGCTTCCTCTCAGATCAAACCTGGCTGTTTTTTTTTCCAAAATGTGGTGAACATTAAACCATGATCAACATTTAAATGACCCAGGAACACATGACGGCCTCGTGATCCCACATCTGCACGTCCCACCCAGTGGGCGCCGGGCCTCAGGGAGGAGGATGTGAGAGGGTACCACCCTACGTGTGCACAAACGCTTCTGCCAGTCGATGAACAGCAGGGTGGCTGGGGAGGAGTGCACGCGTGCGCGTGCACACACACACACCTGTGCACAGTGATGGAGTCCTGCCTGAGTTGCTGTAGGGCCCCTTCCTTACAGAAGGTTATGCTCGAGTGACACTCAGTGCAGACCACGTGTGCACAAACATACGCTCATTTAGGCATCCTTGTGTGGCTCTGTGATGTGTACTATGTATTCCATACAGCACAGAGATGTCACCCATTCTGTACACATTTATATAGAGAAATAGGCATGTCACACACAAACCACTTAGCTACGCGTGCTCTGTGTTAATTCACAGCTCTGTAATGTATTGGATATATGTTCATCGTACACAAAGAACACATTTATATATTGTGCATACAAACCACACACACACGCTATTATCCATTGCAATACAGTCACCCTCTATTCAGATAATGTGTATATTTGTATTTTCCTAACCTTTAGAAGGGTGAACGGCTGTGCCTCCTCCAGTGTGAATAATGCATTGAAGTAAAATATGGACTGTCAAACTCAGGCAACAATTAATTATATAGCACATAAATCCTTCCTTCCAGATGAAGAATGCACAGTCCTTTGTGCATAAATGTTTCTCCGGATTTTGTTTGAACTACTAGCCTCATAACATCAGATGGTGCAGTCAGGATAATTTTCATTAGAAAAATAATTATAGGCTAAATATGGTTAATAAAACATTAACTATAAATTTGAATATTTTAAAAGCATGTCCTTCTAGAAGCAGCTTCTAATGAATTTTGATGAAAATACCATGATTACTTAAGAAAAAATAAATAGATGTGGTTATTACACACAATTGTGAGATGAATGAATTACAAAAAACAATTTTAACTGGGAAATAATTATTCTGGGCAATCCACTTCAGAAAATTGATGATTGGGAGAAGAAAGGAAAAATGTCGTGCTTTTTCATGGCTGGCAGAGCCTGCGTCTAATTCCACCCCACGTAGACTGTGGTTATTAGTGAAACCAAAAGCCTTCAAGATCTAAAGTTTAAAACAGCATTGAGACACACACTTCTGTTGACAGATTTAGTCTTGACTTGGAGGGCCATGAAGGTCCCTCTGTCTCTGAGGGTGGCCAGCGTTCCCAGGAGGCTCACTGTGAAGCCAGGGTGCTGGGCAGCGGGGCTCCTCTCCCACCCACCTGCGTTCCCCACGGGGTGCTTCCTGCTCTCTTCCGGGACCTCCCTGGAGACCTAGCACCCTCCGGGTGCTCAAGCCCGTTTTGGCCCTGCGCTCAGCACTGACAGGCAGCTCTCCCCTGGAGTCCCACTCTCCGTGGGATGTGGGTGTTGGGGTGGAAGTTAGCTCACCAGGGACACTCACCTTAGCTGCTTTCCGAAAGCCATGTGCAGGGCGCTGGTGTCTCCTGTGCTGCTCACTTGCCATTCTGAAGCCAGTGAGGGGCCGTGGCCCTGGGCAGCAGAAGGGCACCCAGGCCACACGGAGGCCTGCTGGGCTGTGCTCTGAGTTCCACTGAGTCCTCACTGGTGCTGAGAATGCGGTAGAACACAAGTTCCCTGAGTGTGCCCCACGGCATCGTTGTTCTTGACACCAGTGACCTGAGGAGCACCAATCTCAAACCTCAAACACCTATTTCCACACCCTGTCCTCCTCTGGCGCCTGCCACCCCATGCACGAGGTGGCCGGGTTCCCCTGGCCTTTGCCATGAGCCTGCACAGTGCTAAGATGGTTTCCAAGCCTCACCATGTTTTTATTCTCGTTATCCTTTCAGGAAACTTGCGAAGCAGAAGTATAGTTACATTTCATCTTTTGACCAATCGTGGAGGCCCAGGGGCTGTACTTGTGGCACTTGCCCAGCAGGGTTTGTGATGGAACAAAGTGTAGACAAGCCTCCACACCAAGGTTTCTGTGCTTGCCACACCCAGGCGTGCTAGGGGACGTAGCACCGCACCAGAGGACAGCCAGCTGGAGTGAGGAGCTCGCTGTGTGCTGTGCCAAAATGGATCACTTCAGAGGATGGCTCCCTCCTTCTGAGCCCTGGAGAGCCCTTCTGTGCAAAGCCAGCAGAGGGAGGACCTGCCTGGGCTGGCATCCCACACAGCACCTCTGAGCTCTAAAGCCTCCATTGCCCAGGCCTTGGGTGGCCTCCACATGGAGACACTCAGAGCTGCTGTGGTGAGTGCACAAGAGAACCGGTGCTCCAGCCACACTTGAGAGATGAAGCAAGGCCCAGTGGAAGCTGGAAAGCAGCACAAGAGTCCAGGCTGGAGAGGCTGTGCTCCTCCCTCTGAGCTGCCTGCTCCGCAGGGTGGAGGGAGGAAGGAGAGAGCCGGACAGTGGACAGAGCCAGGTGGCAAGCCCCAGCATCCAGCTCACGAGCTCTGACACACTCCGTGCAGACCCCGCCTTCAGTCCCCTTACAGAGGGGAAGCCAGGGCTTAGAGGGGTCCAGGGACATGAGCTGGGATCAATCCTGTGCACGCGATGCTCCGTGCGGCCTCCCCTGTGCAGCAAGAGGAGCAGCGTCCCTTTCCTCCTGCACCATCAGGGTTCTGAGCCCAGAATACAAGCTGTTCTCTCCCAGGGCCACCCTCACCGGAGCCCACGGTGGCAGCCTCGGGTCGTGGTGGTGCCGCCCACCATGGATGGCTCCAGCAGGAGCATGCCATCCACCCCCACTGAAGTCCCTCCCCTGGCCTCTGACTGCCTGGGCTCCCTCCTTGTTCAGGCCCCACCCGGACGCTGACTTCCCTTGCCTGGTGGTTCCAGTACAGATGGATGAGAAGCGTGTGGCTTTCCTGCCCCTGGAGTCACGTGGGACTGGACGAATGAGTCAAATTTCTGGCAAAATACATTCTTTTTCTTGTCTAAATGCTTGAAAAATAAGTTTGAGATGTCACAGAAGTTGGGGTGGCATTCCTCAGTCATCTGTGCTGTCCGGGGGGAGGGCAGCAGCCGCCTGCGCACCTGCACGTGGCCTGTGCGAGACCACCGCGCAGCTTTGTGCACGCAGGCACCGTGGACTGCAGGCCTCCTGGGTGGGCGGGACCCTCAGGAGGGAACCACAGGTCTGTGCGATGCCAGGACAACGGAACATGGAGGGGCAGGCCTCAGCCAGGGCATGCTGCTTCCCGAGTGGGTCTCGTCCCCCACAGACCACCACGTGTGGTCTCTACAGGACAGCTGAGCTCGGAAGAGCTGTCCTGCTCGGAGGACCCACAAGGAATCACTGTAACAATCAGTGTCTTCTGATGGATCCACCCGACCACTTTCCCTTCAGTGGGAGTGACCCTAAGGCAGCCATGTGCCTTTGTTCCCATGATCAAGTTCATAAAAGCCACCTGTGCCCGGAGCAGGTTGAGGAACTTCAGCTGTCATCCCAGGGGACAGGGTGGGACTCGGGGGCTTCCATGTGTTCTCCACCCAGAGAGGCAGGCTGGACAGCCACTCCCTGCCCACTGGGCAGCCAGGCCTCCTTCCATGAATGCTGGGTGCCTTGGGGCCCCACTGGACAGAGGATTGTGCCTCAAGGTTGATCCCCGCTGATGAGCTGGGAAGGGGCAGCCGTGGACACAGGCTAAGCCTCTGGAGAACGTCCAGTGGAGTTGTGTCTCCACAGTCTTCGGAGCAGAGGTGGGGCAGAGAGGCACTGGCCTCTGAGGGAGATGGCTCTGTCCCCACGTCCCCCCAGCCAGGAACTGAGCTGTGGTAGACAGCCATGGTGACCAGCTCTGGCTCTCCTGCCTCTGTCCAGCCCCACAACAACCTCTTCCTGTTCCCCTAACTTCCACTTCCAGGCCTCCTCCCCACTCACCTAAGCTGTTTCCTGACCCTCGGGCTCTTCTGCGGTCAGGCCACTTTTCCTCCTGCGAGCACGAGGCCCCTCGTGGTCCTACTCTCAGCCCACCACCCCAGCTCCAGCGCCCCCCACCACACCCAGGCCTGTGGGGCGTTCAGACCCCTACTGTGAGTGCCAGCTTCCCTCCTGTCTTCTGGCCTCTTCCCTCACCCTCCCTGGGCATTTGCCCAGACCTCTGGCTGACCACGCCTCACTCCCAGGGAGGTTTCTGCTTGCGTGGCTGTGTTCCCATGAAGCCCAGACCTCAGGGCCCTGTGCTCTGCTCACAGTGACAGCTGCGCGAGCTGTGAGTGTCTGCTGTAGGATGAAGACAAACTTGGGGACCTTGAAATGGGCTGGGCCTGGCAGGTGTAGGCTTTGTGAGCAGGGCATCCTCTGTGTCCTCTCTCTGGTTGGACCCTGGCAGAGTCCCTTGGGTCCCAAGGAAGTGGCAGAATGGGCTGGAGGACGGCCTGAGAGGGCAGGTGGAGCACACGGGTCGGGGGCATCACAGCAAGGGCAGGTGGGACCACAGGAAAAGCTCCACACCAGGCGGGCGGGCAGGTGGGCAGCAGGCGGGCATATTCTCAAGGTCTCGTTCCAGATCACTTTTAACAGGAGCTAAAAATGATTTAATGAACAGAAAGTACCAGGGAATTCCCCACATGCCACGAACAAAGAGCAGAGGAGGTGGGGATTGTGTGGGTTATGCGGTAATTACCACCAACTCAACAACCCTCCATTACGGGGACTTACCTTCTTCAAATAGTGGCAGACGCAGCCTGGAAGGTGCCGCTTGTGTAGCTCACATCGTGCTGTCTCGGGACGCGGGAGAGGGCTTCCTGGGCCAGTGCCCTGCAATGCCCCGCTGGCCTGGAGACCAGCAGGAGGTGGAGCTTGCTTTCCCCATCCTGAAACCACACTGCGTGTCTCCCATGCTGTGCTTGGGGGTTTGTCGTTGCTGTGTGAGAGAGAGAGAGAGAGAGAGAGAGAGACATGGTGAACGCTCAGAACACTGAAAGAGCTGTGTGACATCTACACAGCAGTTGCCAAAAGTTTGGGTGAGTTCATTGTCAGTGAATCAGAAACATATGACTTAAATTACCATAGAAATCTGTGTTTAGAATTTGTTGAGAACTGTCTGGCTAATGCTTGCTTAGTGTCATCGGGGAAGGGAGTGGGAACAGACCACGAACTCAGACCAAGGTGTAGCCTCAAGGTGGCCATGCCTGTGGCAGCTGGACCAAAGCAGAGGGTGGAGTTCTGGGCCCAGCATGTTGGTCCCGCGGGGCCCAGGCTCCCTGTCCCGCCCATGCCTGCCCAGCCCTTGCTCACCCTGCGGTCCCCTGCCCTACTGCTGCTTTTCTGCCCATCACACAAGGGCTTCGCCCCAGGCCCAGTGCACTGGCCCGCAGTGACTCCGGCTGCCCTGTGTGGCGGCCCTGCTGGCTGCTGGGAGGTGGGGCCTGGCACACCCATGCTCTGCCAGGCCAGATCCCTTACTGCTGAGGAAAGGGACGCAATGGCAGGCTCCAGGTCCTCCAGCTCCAGAGCTCTCGAGAAGCGGTGGGGAGCTACCTCTGTTCCACTTGGAGTTTATTTCTCATGAAGCTAAAAGGAGAGGAAACTCCGTGAACAACTTCACCACCATTTGCATAGATGTAGAGTCTCCTGGTTCTGAGGGGCTCCTGCTCTGGGCTGGATGCCACAGCCTGCAGAAGACGAGGAGGTCACAAGTCCCCCACTGTGGCCCAGGTGGTTCCCTCCTTCACTCTGCCCCACACACCCTCTGCTTTCTCTTCCAGCTGCTGCTGCGAGGCATCCTCACTGGGCACAGACTCTTTGCTCCCAAGTCTACGAGGTGCCAGAGGGAGCCGTGAACCTCGTGGCCTCCATGTTGATCAGCTCTTCCTTATTCACAGTAGACGCAGCCTGGGCATCACGTCATGTCGCCCTTCGTCCTCAACTGGGGTCCAGTTTCTAGGCATTTCCTGCCACGGAGCTTCCTGCTTTGGGGTCTTCTTTTCCTCTCTCATCAAGTGCTACCTCAAGGCATCCTGTTGGCTGTGCAGCATCAGTACCAGAGAGGGACACTGACCACAGGTCAGGGCCTGCGGGGCATTTGGTGATGGAGACCATGCTGGAGAGGGTGCCAGTTCTTCCCTGCTGGCTGCCTGAAGGGGCAGGCTCTTTGGTAAGTCACTGTCCTGGCTCCACCTTTCCTCCCTGTTGTGGTCTCATCTGTGGCTTCAGAAGTGCCTGTGCCTTGCCCCAGCTGGACACGGCCACTGAGGAGCACACTCAGTATCAGGTGATCCAAGCCCAGAGGTGTCGAGGAGGACACCCTGGCTTCCTGTGTCTGCTTGGCATGGACGTCTTGATTGCCACAGTGTACCTAGTGATCTCCAAAAGTAAAGGCAAGGAAAGTGAGCTAGTCAGTAACATGCAGCTGTGAGCGGCGAAGTCGTCAGGACAGGAACTCGGCCCTCTCATCTGCAGGACTGCCGAAAGTGCACACAGACCATGATGGTAACTGAACTGCCTGGGCTGTGGCAGTGTGGGGACTGCAGCTCCACACTGAGGCCCCGCGGCTGCTGTGAAGGTCTGTCTCCTGGGGCAGGAGGGCGGGTCACATCTCTCCTGTGCCAGCTTGGTTTCCACCGATTGAGTATTTGCTGTTTGTTGAGAGGGCCTCAGATCCTCCTCGGCCACCCGGCCACAGGTGCCCTGGCTGAGACGCCACAGCCCTTACTCCTGCCCCAGGCTGCCATGTGCAGTGAGGAGGAGCCAGCTGACCATGGGTCCCAGCGAGCACACCCAGGCCTGCCTGTCTCCACAGCCACTCTCAGGGAAGTGACACAGTCAAGGCTCGCTGGTGTGACCTTACTGTCAGTGCCACCCTGCTTCTCTGCCCTTGGATCCACTGGGAATTGTCCCCATCCGTATTCTGGATGCCTCCTGGGCCTAGCAAGCTACGAGCTCCCCTCACGGGGTGCCCCCAGCCCCTTCACCTCCTGAAACAGAAAGACCAGGGGTTGGTTAGTGGAGGGGCGCACTCCTTGCGCAGGGAAGCAAGTGATCCAGGCCAGGTGCCCAACGTGGCCCTCTCCCCAGCCTTCTCAGAGCTGCCCGGCCTCGCCTCAACTGGTCGGGAGATTGCAAGATGTCCAGCAGGAGCACACTGGCCTTTCATCCTTATCCACTGCTCCTCTTCTATGGTACAGAAAAGCCAGTTGTGCTGATGGCAGAGAAAAATGTCCCACGTTGCTGAGAAGACACTTCTTTGTCTCCTTGATATTGACAGAATGCCAGCCAGGGTGGCTCTTTCTCCTGGTTTTTCTTTTGTCTTGTGGATCTAATCTTGAGATATCAAACTCTGCCCAGCCATCTCCTCAGACATGCCTGGAACCTTGTTCCGGAGGCCAGGTCTTCCCCAGGACACCTCAGGTCTGTGTGGGCCCCTCAGCTCTGCTGCACCTGCCAAACCCTGCAGGTTTTCATGGAGCACAGCATCATGAGATCTAAGGACACTGTGGCCTCTGCAGTCCAACAGGTGGCGTGGGTGTGTTTTTTCCCTAAGGCTGCAGGTCATTCTACTGCCTGTCCAAGGTGGACAGCTGGTGCACATGATGCATGTTGAGCAAGACCCACATCTCCCTGAAGGGGCAAAAATTTGTTCTTGGGGAGTAAACATCTTAGTCTTTTTATTAATCCAACACAGGTTTACATATGATCCCCAGATAGATAATTTATGTGCTATTAAAATTTTGTGGGTGGGGACAATTTCAAAGGTCTGTACAGGCTCTTTGGGGGGATGGAATGCCAAGGGTAGCACTCGTCTCCATCAGGCAGACACAGCCACGTGCACTCAAGTGTGTATGACCCGCGATGGTCTCTGCGTCTGGCCCTGAGGGCGGGGGGGGGGGCAGCCATCTTATTAAATGTCACTGTGTGCCACACCCCAGCACACTCCCTACACTTAACAGGTGACACAGTAAGGTCCTCTGTGTCAGAACACACTAACAAGACTCAGAGCTGGACTGGAGCAAGGAGGGTGAGACCTGAGGTGGATGAGACAGAGGGTGTGATCGGGGCTTCCAGCTTGGCCTGACCCAGGGGCCCTGTCCAGCTTCCTGTGCACATTGGTCTCAGGGCATCAGTGGGGATGGTCTGGCCACACTACAGAGACCTGCATGGTCACAGAGCAGAGCAGGCACCAGGGTCTCTCCCCTACTCTACCCAAAGGTCACTCCCAGAGGAGCCCGGTAGGTGGGTGCCCTAGAGAGACACTCAGCTGCCTGGGCCTGCCACATCAGGCTTCGTCCTGCAGACTCTGTGGATACCTCTTCATGGCCAACCTCTCTCTATACCACAAGCTTATAATTCTCATTGCTGACTGGAATTCACCACTTCAAATCATTAAATAAAGTCAGCCCTTCAACACCACTCGTGCTTGGGGGAGATGTCTTCCTGCATTCACTGGCCTCCAGCTCCTTCCATCTTCGGCACCACATTCTTCCTGGTTCAGCAGAGCCCACCCCTCTAGGACACAGACTGCTACTCACCAGGGCCTCTTACATCTTAGTCTGTATTGCTTTTTTTAGAGTATTGGCATTTTAATTTTGTTTGATCCATTCTTCTAACAAGAATATTGGCCCTTCTACCAGACCTCAAACAATATTACAAAGCTATAGTAACAAAACAGCATGGTACTGGCACCAAAATAGACATGTAGATCAATGACACAGAATAGAAGACACAGAGGCAAACTCACTTAAATAAAATTAACTTATACTAGACAAAGGTGCCAAACACATACATAGGAGAAAAGATAGCCTCTTCAACAAATGGTGCTGAGAAAACTGGAAATCCATATGCAGCAAAATGAAACTAAACCCCTATCTCTCACCATGCACAAAATTTAACTCAAAGTGCATCAGGACCTGGGAATTAGATCAAAGACCCTGTGCCTAATAGAAAAAAAAGTAGGCCCAAATCTTCATCATGTTGGATTAGGATCTTACTTCCTTAAGAAGACTCCTAAGGTGCAAGAAGTAGAATCAAGAATCAATAAATGGGATGGATTCAAACTAAAAAGCTTCTTCTCAGCAAAAGAAACAATCAATGAAGCAAACAGACAGCCTACATTCTGGGAACAAATTTTTGCCACATGCACATCAAATAGAGCACTGATTTCCAGGATATATAAAGAAGTCAAAAAACACCACAAAAATAAACCACCCAATCAATAAATGGACCAATGAGCTGAACAGAAACTTCACAGAAGAAGATATACAACTGATCGACAGACATGAAAAAATGTTCTACATCTCTAGCAATTAGAGAAATTCAAATCAAAACTACTCAAAGATTTCATCTCACCCCAGTCAGAATGACAGTTATCAAGAATACAAACAACAATAAGTGCTGGCGAGGTTGTGGGGGAAAAGGCACACTCATACACTACTGGTGGGATTGCAAATTGGTGCAACCAATCTGGAAAGCAGTATGGAGATTCCTTAGAAAACTTGGAATGGAACCACCATTTGACCCAGCTATCCCACTCCTCTGTCTATACTCAAAAGACTTAAAAACAGCACACTACAGTGACGCAGCCACTTCAATGTTCATAGCAGCTCAATTCACGATAGCTAAACTGTGGAACCAACCTAGATGCCCTTCAGTAGATGAATGGATAAAGAAACTGTGGTACATATACACACAATGGAATATTACTCAGCATTAAAAGAGAATAACATTATGGCATTTGCAGGTAAATGGATGGAGGTGGAGAATATCATGCTAAGTGAAGTAAGTCAGTCCCATAAAACCAAAGGCCAAATGTTCTCTCTGATAAGTGGATGTTGATCCATAATGGGGGGGGGGCATGGGAAGAATGCAGGAACTTTGGTCAAACGGGAGGGAAAGGAAGGGGGGGGAGAGAACATTGGCCCTCTGGAAGTCCAGGCTCACGTGGTTTATTCTGTGTCCTACCCTTGCAGTCTAAGAGAGCAGTGGGGTTCAGGTCAAAGACACTCAGGAAGCATCCGTCACTTGCTGAGTACAGAGTTGGCCCTGGCCGGTCCCCAGAGGAGGGGCACATGGACTTCCCAGCACAGCTTTCTGCAGCACCGCGTCAGCTCCCCAAGGCGGGACAGCAACGGCCCATCTGTTCCATGGGGATCATGGTTTTCCTCCTGACGGGCACAGGAGAGCTCTCAGGGTTAGTAACCCTGAGATGCACAGTGCAGTTCCTGGTGTTGGGAAAGCCCTCTGACCAGTGTGGCCTGGCCCCTCCCTGTGCCGCTGCCATGCCTGCCCACCTGCCCACGGCTCCCTCCCTCCACAGACTTGTGGAGATGTCTTGAGAAGGATCGAGGTACTGGAAGACCTTCTGGGGAAGACGCTGGGCAAGCGCAGCCCGTGGCACTGCCCTGAAGCACTCACCGCTGCTCGGAGGGAGCTTCCTTTCAGCTAGCCGTGACAGTCCCCCAAGGCTGCGCCTGTTACAGAGGGCAACCCTGGAGGGCCACAGCAGTCACCTGGACTGGACTCGGGTTCTCCTCAATCACCCTGACGTGGCCTCCAGTACACCCACCCCAGCATGCCCACCCCAGCTCACACACCCCTGCACACACATCCCCGCGTGCACACCCTGTTCGTTACAAAGAGCGAACACAACAATGGAAGGTGCCTTGTTTATAAATGGCCGAGTTATTCTTACAAGGCAGGCTGAGCGGAGCCCTGGAAGATGCTGATCCAAGGGGATTCAGCCAGGCTGGATCAATGGGCCCGAAGGCGCCCGGTGCTGGGCAGGCGCTGCCGTGGCTTCGGCTGGTTCCCAGGTGCTTGGTGGATGTTGGCTCCACTTTGTATTTGACCTATTGTCTTCTTAAGGATAAACGGAGAGCAAAGGCCCTGAAATGAAAAATAAAGGCAAAGATGAGCAGAGGAGATGGGGTCATTAGGCAGGAGCCAGCCTGCCTCCAACTGGCTGAGCAGCCTACTCTACCCGGACCTCCAGCTGTCCCAACGCCTCCCTGGAAAACAGCCCCCAAATCACAGCCAGTACAGGAACTTTGATTTCAGAACAGGTGCATCAAGCACAGCATGTCTCCACTGAGCATGCTGACCAGGCCTGGCGCACTGCGACAGCAGTCCAGTCCCGGCAGGCCCTGGGCTTCCTGGACGTGGCACAAGTGAGGCGCTGTCCACACGAGGAGAGCTACCCAGAGGGCGGCCTCAACCAGCAGTCCCTGGCCCTCAGTGGGGGTGCAGTGATGGAATGCTCCTGGCCTGGTGTCCAAGGTGGACATGTGGCCTTGACCCCCAGCCAGTGTCTCTGGCATCTCACCAGAACTTCTCCTTGGTGTCCTCAGAGAGAGGGGACAGCAGCCCAGCCCTGTCTCCTACAGGCCCAAGTCCAGGCAGTGCAGCTCAGGCCCAGGCAAAAGTGGGGACACAGCTGAACAGAGCAGGTGCCCCTTAACCTCGGGCCCTGTCTTCCTGGCCCAGAGCCCTGAGTGGGTGCAGGGTGGAGGTCTGCTGTCCTGCTAACCCCCTCCCTGGGGTGGCTTCTATGGTCAGGCCACATTGTCTCTGATAGTATCTGAGCTGTGCCTGTGGGGTAGACCAGGACAGAGACCTCACTCAGGTGCCAGGAGCTGTGCACGGGGCTGTGCCCTGGCCAAGATGGCACTGCACAGACAACCCTTCCTCTTGGAAAAGCATCCCCCATAGTGCATAAGCCAGTTCCAGCGATGTCTCAAATGGAGCTTTAAAGACGGTCATCTGCCATAAGTAAGGGAATGAATGATGCTTCATTCCACCCACCTGCAGAAAACTGGCAGCCGCCGGCCTTGCTGATCTCTGCTCAGCCCCCAGCAGACGCGGCCCTCCTCAGGCATGGGGGACACAGAGGGCAACCCTGGAGGGCCACAGCAGTCACCTGGACTGGACTCGGGTTCTCCTCAATCACCCTGACGTGGCCTCCAGTACACCCACCCCAGCATGCCCACCCCAGCTCACACACCCCTGCACACACATCCCCACGTGCACACCCTGTACATGCACACCTGTGAACACACCCTTGCACACACCCCTGCACACACATCCCTGCATGCACGCCCTGCACATGCCTGGCACACGCCTCCTGCATTCACAGCCTGCACATAGACATCTCCACACACGGTGCACATAGTCCTCATTCATTTTTGCACACACCCTCGTACATGCAGCTCTGCACACATATAATCTTGTGTCTGTGGCCCTAAACAGGCTGTGGAATGGGGGCACATGCCTTCACACACCCACACAATGTGTCACACTGGCTGAGGGCCCATGGGGTGAAAACGTGTCCCCATAGTCCAAATGCTATTCTGATGGCATAAGGCCCCCTAAGCAAGGCCCTCCAGGGAGCACAGGGTGCCAGTGCCACTCAGCTCTAGGGTTTTGACATACCCACAGCCAGAGGGTCAAGGCATACATTTCCTCCACAGTTACAGGACAGGAGACGTAGGAGGCTGCCAGGAGTCAGGGACTCAGAGCAGATATTACACCAGGACGCCCCGCTCATGCATTTGAACTGTGATCTACAAAGCGTGCATAGAGACAATTGTAGCTTTTGGGGTGCTTCTCCTCCCTCAGGGTCAACCAGAGATGCACAACGCCTGCTTGCAGGTAGCCAGGGACTTCTCCACCTAGACTCAGCAGTGCACAGGATAGAAGAGGAAAATCAGCCCAGCTGGGCCCAGAGGAGCTCGAAAATAGACCCAGTTCCCAGGAGCCTCCAGCACCTTCTGATTTCCCCCAAGTCCAAATACCGTACTGTCTCCTCCCCTGCTCCTGACCTCCCACCAGACCTGCACAAAACCCTCTGGATGGCCTCATCCCACTAAGTACAGCCAACTGGAAGTCAGCATGTGCTAGAAAGCAAACTGTCTCCGTTTTATTCCTTCAGATGCGGCACATAACCGGTCGCCCTGGGGCTGAGAAGCCCTCACCACCACTTCTAGTTTCACACCCTCTGCATCTCGTCCTGCAGGTTCTGCTCCCCAGAGTGAGGCAGAGGTGTGAAAAGCAGGGCGGCCACATGCCACTGGCTCTAAAGTGAACTGGCCTGCTAATGTGTCAGGCAGGCCTGGCTGGACATGGTAACTGAGACTGGATGGGCCCACCTGGCCCAGCGTCATGAAGAGGTAGCTCTGTGGGGCGGGAACAGGTGCTGCCCACGCCTCTTCCTTCAGGAGCGAGGCCCACCAGCGCGCAGGGGCAGCCTGGGGTTTCTGCTGGCGGGCAGCGGCCTGGACCTGGAGGTGGGGATGCTGCAGGGGCTGGGGCCTCACATAGCGTGCTGTCACACGGCGTGCCGACGGCTCCATCTCTGGCTGCCGTGGACCTCCAGGGCACGCACTTCTTGTTCAGGCTGGTTCTGTTCTTCTAGAGAGCTCCTGACCACCGCGGGGCTCTCTGCACCGCAGGGACCCTCATCTGGCCATGAAGAAGCAGCCAGTCTCACTCCACCTAGGCCCAGTGTCCACAGACTCGCCGAGTAGAGTGGGCCCTTCAGTCTGACGTGGGCAGTGCCAGTGTGAGGGGTGTGCATGGGGTAGGCCCACTGGGAGGGGGCTCGTGGTTGATGGGCACAGCTGTCATCTCCCTGGGGGTCCCAACCAGCCCTTTCTGAGAGGACAGGGCCAAGGCCAGGGGTCTTTGCAGGCAGAAGGCAGAGTTGTTTGGCAGGAATCTGCTGTGTGAACCAGGTTGGAGGCTCAACCTGGAGACATTCATAGTGGCAAAGACTCAGCTCCAAGTGAGCACAGAATCCCGGTTGGTATATATAACAGGGCTGCAAGTCTCCTGTGGCTGCCATAGCAAACTACACAGGCTGGGAGGCTTAAAACCACAGAATTGATCTTCTCACAGTTCTGGGGCCAAGTCCAGAGCCCAGGTGCCACAGAGCTGCCCTCTCTGCGGGCTCTGGGGCAGGAGACTTCCTTGTCTCTCCCAGGTCCTGGGGCTCCAGCTGTTTCTGGGCTTGTGGCCACATCACACCCTCTCCGCTCCCATCTTCAACGTGGCCTTCTGGCCTGTGTGTCTGGGTCACAAGTCTCCCTTTCAATTAGCTGGAGGCCATTGAGACCATCACCTGTCCCCAAAAGTGCCACCATTGATCAGGACCCTCTGCCCACCAGAGGCCTATCCTCCTTCCCCTCAAACCTCTTGACACAAGAGGAAGATGCTGGGAGCCATCCATTCTGGGTGACCTCAGCTCAAGTTTTTAATCTGAGTATGCCCACTAAGGCACTTTCTGCAGCTGGGGGCATCGGGGCCTGCTGGTCGTGACTCTCTGGGGTCACCTTGAACCCACTGCACCTAGCAACATGTAGAGGCCATACATAACGCATATGGCGCTATATTGGGGGATGTATCTGTAGTCTCCTTTCTCACTGTCCCCTCGGAGCATGGTGTCCTTCTTAGCAGGGAGAAAGTGGGAATGAAGACAGAGCACAGCCACACGGTGGAAGCCAGAAAAGCCCTCGACTGAGGAATCGTCCTATTTTCAACTGTTTATAAATTACAGGACAAAAATTCCTGTGCTCAGCACACAAATGCCTGACCTTGAGCTGAAGATAAATAGAGGGTGCTGGAACTCACCAAGCAAGAGGGGTGGGATAGGGACTGGATACTCAGAGAGAGGACCCGCAAGCCGGCCATTCCTGGGCAATTTCCGCGCAGCTCGACATCCAGGTCACTTCCCACCTTGAGACTGCCTTGGGCCTGGGAGAAGCAAGAGGCCCACCTCAAGCTGCTGCTTCTCTTCAGCTCCTCTGAGGGTCTCGCAGGAGAACACGCCAAAGGACTAGGGTGCCTGTGCAAGGAAGTGTGGGACTGCAGAGGGCAGGTGACGTGCTGGCTCCTGTGGCTCTGAGCTGTCACGCGGGCTGCAGAGACTCACTTCTAGACCTGCGCGTTCCAGGCCCACCCCTAGTTGGCCAAGCAAGTGCATTCAAGACCTCTGAGAACAGATGCATGGGGCATGGAGCCTTTCAAAGGCAATTTGTAGGCTCCTGGGATACAAGAAAAGGAAGAAGATGAAAAAAAAATTCAAAAACTCCTGGGAGCAAGAGAAAACCTTAGACTGGGAGAAGCTTGGAGCAGTTAGCGCTTGGAGTTGCAGGGACATGGTGCTAGGTAGTTAATTAATAACTCCGGCCTGCACTGCATCTTTCCACAAGTGCTTGACATGATCCAGAGGAAGACCTGGGGGAAGGGAATCAGTGAAGGAGGGCAGGCAGGGGTAAGAATGGAGAGTGCTTTGGGGGCGAGAGAGTTAATTGACTTTATTTTCCCTCAATTTACCATGACCTAAATTGAGCATTTTCTGAATGACAACACGGGAGCGAAGCTCATCAGTGCAAGTCTTGATGCTTAAACAAATGTGCAGATCTGTCAATCAAGTGGAGACACAGGGAGACCGAGAGACAGGAACACACTGTCAGGAAAGGAGGAGATGTAACTAATAATCCAGTTTGGAAAACGTGGAGTGGGTCAGTTGTGCTAGGCCTGACAGGGAAGGATCTAGGAATCTCAAAGGGCACCACTTCCTTCGCCCAAAGAGGTCTGGTTGCGGGCTACCTGAGCTCGCCTTCCCCTTTGCAGATGGCCCCAGGGGTGTCTGCAGGTCCAAAAACACCTGGGAAGCAGCAGTGGCCTGTCCTCTTTAGCATTCTCTATAAATTATTAGCTGTTTGTTTACTGTCACCCAGTGAGCTTTCCAGAGTAAGAGTATAACTTGGAACCCAAAGAGGATCTCTGTGAAGCCATGAGCAAGCAGAGGGACCTCTGGATGGACTGCACATGCCCCTCCGCAGGGCTCACCTCTGTGTGGAGAAACCCTGGCAAGGACGTCTGCACTGCAGCTGCTGCTCTGCCCCGGAGGCTCCCTGTCTCTTCACTGCTGGAACAATGTCCAGGTCCTGCTGTGGAGCTGCCATGGCCAGCTCTGTGTCTCCGTTTCCCGGGGGAACACTTACATCAGGAACAGGCAGGGGCAATGGTTAGACGTCTGAGTCTGGCCCTGACTGAGCGGGGCTGCTGACACTGGCGCGGCGCAATCCCTCTCCAGTGAGGTCCCCGGTTAGTGCACCTGGTGCATGGCCTGTGCGGGGCTGCTGCCGAGGCCCTGTGTCTTGGTTCCTAGGCCTGTCTCAGTCCTCTCAGCTCTTTCCCTCGCTGCCTCTCTACAGTCCATTCCGAAAACCACCAGTTTGTCTGAGTGATGTTTAATTTTGGGGAAAAAAATGGAAAGGAGTGCCTCTTTTGTACAAAATCAGGCTGGGAGAGCCAGCAATTGCCACTTCAAGTGTGCAGAAAGTGCCTCACAAATCCACTTCAGGAACCATTTCATGCTCCCTTTAAAGGCTGAGGATGAGCCAAGAGCCTCTGAGTCACACCGCCTGAGTCACGCTGCCTCTGGCCGCAGTCTGGATTTTAAGCGGCGCATTTTCAAGGCAAGACAGGCGTGTCACCCGTGCATGCGTGGAAGCCAAGGCCTCTGCCAGGTGCCTTCTCTCACCACGCAGAAGACCAAGGAAGTCTACTCCACAGGTGGTGTCCCCCAGTACCCCCTCTGTGGCTAACTCTGGGGCTCTTCTTGATGAACCCAAGCTGCTGTCCCCACTTTGCTGCCTCCCCTGTAGGCAGTAGGGGTGACTTGGTGAGATGGCTTCTTCAAGGACCTGCTCACAGGGCTGGAGTTCCCCTTGGGCTCCCCCAGGTGCACTCATTCTGAGAAGGGAGACACGGTGTCCTTGTAATCACACAGACCACCAGGTGTCACCTGCGATGGTGAGTTTTAGGAGTCCTGTGGACAGGGCCCCAGACACCCTGATGCTGGATTAAATTTTGGGATGTGTTCAAGAGAGTGTTTCCAAAGGGGTTAGCCTTTGATTTGAGCAGAGTGCGTGTCTCCTCAGCATGGGTGGGCCAGAGGAGAACACAGGCTGAGCACAGTGGATCTTTCTCTGTCCCTGGCTGCCGCTGAGTGGGCACCCAGCAGGCTCTTGCCTGTGGACTGGGAATGGAGCTTGGACCCTTGACTCCCCTGGGTCTCCAGTCCACAGGTACAGGTCTCAGGGTCTCAGCTTCCACAACCACACGAATGATTCCTCACACTAAATCTGTATGTACACACACAGGAGAGACGTGCTCTACAAACACAGCGTCCGGAGCTGAGCGCTCCGGCCACCTGCAGAGCTGCTCCCTGAGACGGCTGTCTACGTCTCCCATGGCAAGCTCCCATGGCAGAGCCCGGCAGGGGCTGAGGCCAAAGACCTCTCCCCCTTGGCTGCGCAGGAGACTCTTTCTTCTCAACACAGAGGAAGAGATGTGGGTCAGCTCTCTGTTATGATAGCAAATGCCTGAGATAAGTCAACTTACAAAGAGAAAAGGGCAATTTGGGCCCACAGTTTGGAAAGTTTCAGTCTGAGGTTGATCAACTCTGCCACTTTGGGCCCGTGCAAGGAAGCGCGTACTGACAGGAGCAAGTGCTGGGACAAAGCTGCTCACCTCATGGCAAAAAGGAGGAGACTGGGGTCCCACCATCCCCTCAAGGGCTCACCCTCGGGGGGCCTGGAGGCCTCCTGCTGGGCCCACCTTCTCGAGCAGTGACAAGCTGAGGAGTAGGCCTCAACACAGCAGGTCTGTGAGGGACCTCAAGACCCTAGCCCCGTACCTTGTCTGCCCTCTTGGCAAGGGGGTCCACTTCTCGTGGGCATTCAAGACTTGGGAGCAAGTGGAGAGCCTCCCAGCGCCCGTCAGTCCTGCTTATCTCTGGAGACAGTTCAGATAACAGCAAAAGTGGTATCCTGTTGTTGACAGCAACCTGTAAATACAGCGTGTAAATTCAGAAAGGTTACTGATCTCAGAGAATCTTTTCCCATTATCAGATTTCATTTTGTTCATATCATCCCCCTTTAAAAAAGAAACCCACAGCAATATTCTTAAGTTCTCTGGCTTCCTTTAAGTGGGAAAACCTGCAATTTCAAAAGCACCCTTTGTGTTTCACGCGCCTCATCTCTTTCCGCCTGGATGAGGCATCAGTGTGTGATTTCAGCAGATCCGATGAGGCCAGCGTCCACCGGCTCTGCACTCTGGGAAGGAAGTGAGCAGCAGCCCCGCTTCGGGCACCCGCCTCCCCAGAGCTTCTGCCTTATGCAGACCTGAGGAGCAGCACTCGCCTGCCAGGAGCCTGAGAGGAGCCGCTTCTGTGTGGCCCAGGCCAGGCAGTGCCTCCAGGCCCGGGACAGGCGCATTAGTCTCCACCTTAGCCATGTCCCCTTAATTGGATTGCCCGTATAAATCTCAATGCAGGGTGGGCGAGCCATTGGGAAGAAAGGCTTCTTTCCTTACAAAAGAACCCAAATATGTAAACAGCCCATCACGTAGAAGGAAGTATATGTGCCTCACATCAAAGGGGGAAAAGTGATTTGGAGGGACAAGAAGACAGCAGAGGGTAAGAGCTGACACTCTCCTCCTGGAGCAGCAGCCCCGAGTTGTAGAGGCCGTGATTTCTTGCATTTTCAGAGCAAATGAACTTGACAGATGGCCATGTCACCCAGACCCCCACCTACCAACTTGATTATGCAGAAAACAATACAATAGAAAAGAAATCATTACTGAAGGAACCCGGTTAGTCCACAGAGGGCCAGGGAATGCAGAAGAACAAAATTACGGTGGTGGGATTGAGCAGCAAGAATGCGTTTAACATAAAGTGGGTTACCGCCCGGTGATCAGTCATGGCTGACGCTATTGTCTGGGCTTGCTTGCATGGTATCTGAAGTAATCTGTCATCTCCCACGGAATTTATGCTTGGTTTATAAGGGAAAACTGCAAAGGTTTTGCCGGGACATGTTTGGGTAGCCTTGAGTGGCTCTGGTGTGGACCCTAGGAAAAGAATAGTGGGCATTTTATCTCTGCATTTGGCGGCACTTACCACATCACCAACGGCTCCCTACCGACACCTGCTTGACAGGACAGTTGCTGTTTAGGGAGGCAAGGGAACGACTCCCCAGCCTCAGTCATGTCAGCCATGGGGCGACATGGACCCCAATGCCCTGGCGAGGAGACGGGGGACTACAGGTAGAACAGGACCATTCAAAAGTGTGGAAAGAGCCGCCATAGTTGAGGATGGCTGTGACCTTGTTGGCTGTGACCTTGTTAGCTGTGGCAGCACACACTTGTGAGTACAGGCCCAGTCTAGGTGCACAAGTGCTGTCCTCGGTATGGCAGGCTGCAAGGGACACATGGCAAGTTTCCCTAGTAGCTCAGCCCTCCACACCCAAGGCGGCCTTCCGGGACAGCACAGACTACTTGAGAAGATGTCACCTTCCTGCTTCCTTCCTGAAAACGGGTGGGACTCGGACACCCTCCTGCCTGTCTGCAAGGTGCTTACCTAGCCTCAACACCTTCCTCACCTGTGGCTGTATCCTGAGCGGGGCCAGCTTCAAAGGCCCAACTCACAGGCGGCCTCCCCATACCAAGCGCTGTCACTGTGCTTTGCTCCCCAAGATGCCAGGACCCGTTTCTCCAGCAGCCACAGATTGGTTCTTTCTGAGCTCTCCTGGGTGATCCACAGGCCCAGGACAAGGGGCTGTGCTGGGTCCACCTCTCTGCATAGCCACTGTCTGTCCACACCTATCCTCTCTGTGGGTAGGTACGTACGGGTATCTGTGGAGCACACCTGCTTACCAACACTGTCATGGGTGTAACAGACAGTGAGGGACAAATGACAGTTGTCTAGCACCTTCACTTCCAAACCCACACATCAGAAACACAGGCATATAGGCCCTTAGAAGTGTAGTGCAAATAATACCCTGAGTTAATGTCATTAAGTGTAATTTATAACAACATTATTAAGTAATATATTACATGTATTATCTGCTAATAGATTAATAATTTAATGTAGGCAGTAACTTGTCAAGTTTTAATTAGATATGAACTTGTTTAGAATTGACCCTGGGATTATTTTGCAACTTTGAGAAACCCAGGAGCCTCTTTCAAATCATTCCCTCCAACTCTTTACTCCTGTCTGTTCTTCTCAAATTTATCTGTGACTGGTGATTCATATTTACTTGACAAGAGCCAAGCAGTTGGCACCACTGTTACTATAATGCATTCAAAACTTGTGTTCAACCAAAGAAAGCGAAAAGTTTCCTAGATTTTTTTGGTTTTAAAAGAAGTTCTGTTTCAAACATCTGGGGTGCAGGGATCTGCATGAGCTGTGGTTGCACATCCAAGGCCAAGGAGAAGAGCACAGACCCTTCCCCTAAAGCCTCCCCGGGGCTCCTACAAGCCACACTTGCTGGCTGGAGGAGGCCGTGTTCACCTGCTCTGAGTGCTAGTGCTACCTGTTCTGGGGCAGGCCCCACAGGCAGCCCCGGAGGCCGGCCGGCCACCCAGCTCTTCCAAAGCTCCAAGACTCTGATGGAGGATGGATTTGGATACCATGAGTACTTACCTGTGTCTGGACGGTCTGTCTGGGACAGTGGCACCACAGTGATCCCCACAGTCACATGATCCCTCTGGCCAGCAGCACGCAGGAGCACAAGCAGGGGTGGACACCAAGTACCATGGTTGCAGCTCCAGAGACAACCATAGAGTGGCAGGGATGAACAGCAGCCCTGCAGACAAGGGCAGTGGGCTGCGACACCAGTCTGGCTTCCCTTGTGCCCCAACATCAGCCTAGAAGCATTAGAAGCAGTGTTGATTGAGTTGCTCTCAGCTGTACATGGGCACGAGGTCGCCAGCCCCCACAGGAGGGATGTCTGGACAGCAGAACACAGGCTGATTCACCTGGTGACGTCTGCCTTCCAACCAGACTTCTGTGGGATTCCCCAGGAAGACGACACTTAGAGGAAAGGACAGTGCTTCTCAGAGTAAGCGGGTGGAGGTGTCTGCAGTAGGGATTCTCCAACCGCAGCCGCAAGCAGGTGCTCGGCTGGGCTCCTTCCTTCCTCCTTCTGGGCCTCTCCCCACTCCCTGCATACAGTCGCAGAATGAGGTCTCCCAAACAGGTCCAGCCTCATCCTCAGACCTGAGGATGGGTTAGGAGCAAAGGGAATTGTGGCTGTAGGTGGAGGTCAGCTTGCTGATCAGCTGACCTGAGATAGGAGGTCATGCTGGGTTATCCAGGCAGGCACAAGTCAGAAGAAAGAGTCAGAGAGACACTAAGGTGTCACACTGCTGGCTTGGAAAATGGAGAGAGCCACAAGTCTAGGAATACATGTATGGGCTCTAGAAGACGGAAAGGGCAAGGAAACAGACCACACACTGGACCGTCCAGACAGAGACCAACCCATGGACACCTTGATTTCAGCCCAGTGAGATTCATTCCTGACTCTGACCTCCTTAAGGTACTAAGTCTGTGTGGTCCAAGTCACTAAGTTTGTGAGCACTTACTACAGTGGCAATAGTAAACTAATACACCTCTCACCCCAGAAGTCCTCAGTCCCAGCCCTTCAGGACAGCCAGTGATACAGAACATTATGGTCCTGTCTTGCTCTTCCAGGAAGCAGATTTACTTTTTCACTGTGCTT
>PVHX01021637.1:0-29311 GCA_004024805.1 Geosciurus inauris
AAAGCATTATGCTAAGTGAAGTAAGCCAATCCCAAAAAACCAAATGCCGAATGGTCTCCCACGACAGTCTTAATGAACTTTGTATCCGGGACGAGTGACTGTCCATCACAGCCACTGTACCCATCTTCCCCACTCTCAGTCATCAGAGAACTGGACGCCTGCTGGGGGGAACTGCCTGCCATTCCATCTTCACTGCAGACTGTGCCTCCCTTGGCTGAGTCATTATGTGGAAAGAGGTGTGTTTGAATTGGCATTTAGGGTATGGTTTCAGGGCCATAGTCCTCAGCCCTAGGCTCTCGCCTGTCTCGCAGTGTGGAAAGCCCAGCTCCCAGGTGGCAGTGCTCCGGAACCCTGTTCCCTCTACCTTTTTGGGCGTTGTCGTCTTTCTCTAACCCACTCCTCTCTGTGTGTGCTACTTCTGAATATATGAGTGACGAGGAGACTGTATTAGGGTCAGGTCAATTGTAATGTCACAGTGATAATAGTGTAACCTCCATCCAGGCAGTAAGACATCACATGAGGTTAAACTCACCTTTGGCCACCGATGACACCAGGACTTCAGTGATTAGAATTTCAGAATGCAGAATAAGCGGCCTGTGCTTGGTCTTGTGAGAAATGCTTGCGGCTCCTGCTGTGATACAATAGGCGGCTTTTGTGTTAAGCTTATCTGGAGCCAACTTATCCGTGAGGTGTGTGGTACACACCGTCCTCGGGGCCCATGATACTTTTAGGGGACCATGAAAATGTTTTAATTGCTTTTAACTCAGGAAAAAATCATTCAGTTTGGATTATATTCCTCTTAAAATCAATGTAATCATAAAATCACTTTCTTTTCTTTTTTTTTTTGGTGCCAGGGATTGAACTCAGGGACACTCGACCACTGAGCCACATCCTCAGCCCTATTTTGTGTTTTATATAGAGACAGGGTCTCACTGAGTTGCTTGGCACCTCGCCATTGCTGAGGCTGGCTTTGAACCTGCGATTCTCCTGTCTCAGTCTCTATAAAATCACATTTTAAGTGTGTATGTGTATGTGTGTGTGTGTGTGTGTAAAAAGGAGCCCATGAGAGGAAAGTGGTTAGATTCACAAAAATCAGAATACAGTCCTCAGTCTGTCACTTCTGATTATAAGTGTATCCTTGGAACGAGAAATCACACGGGCAAAGATGTCGAAGATGACGGCCAAGATACTAATAACACTCCATGCAACTGTAGTCTGTAGGACGAGCAGTGGGTTGAGCGGTTGGTCTTTTAGAACAGTGTATGCAGTGTGGTGAACTTGCTGAAGGTCTTCTGCAAACCCTCATTCCCACATCCCTTGTCCTCGGCCAAGTAGCTCTCTTCTTAAAATCTTCCTGAAATTTTTTGAAATGGTCCCTTATTTCTTGAGACACTCAGGAAAGCAACTTGGTCATTTCTCATTATGAAGCAGCTCATGTTCTCAGCTCCTTGGAAAGGCTAGAAAGGATGCTTTTGAAAGTTGGCTGTTTTAGCTGAGAACATTAATCATGCTGATTCTGCTGTCAGCTGAGGTTACAGCATCTGATCTTCCATTTCCCTTGTCATAATCATTTATGCTCCACCTCTTGACATGACACATAAGTTCCTTTTATTATGTTATGTATTAAATACAGCAGAACACACGAAAAACTCTTTGTTCTCCAGTAAAAAGTGGGTCCATCTGGATCTCCTCTTAAAAGCATCTAGTTCCTGAAATACCTGTATGTCCAGTTTCAGGTGCTTTTATCTGTGGGACAATAAAGACTCCACAAAGGATGTGTGTATATCCATAAAGGAGTAAATATATATATATAATATATAAATTATAATATATTACATAACTATAATATTAATATATAATATGTATGAATATATAAATTATAAGAATTTAAAAGGGTCAGTTGGTTTTTGTATATTATGTTTTTGTTTTTGTTTCAGTGGGGGGATGACTCTGAGAGGTTAGGTCCTCTCTATAGATGGAAGAAAAGAAATCAGTCTTCTCTAATTGCTAGAGATACTGGACATTTTTTCAGATGTTTGTTGATTGATTGTATATCTTCTTCTGAGAAGTGTCTGTTCAGCTTCTTAGCCCATTTATTGATTGCAAGAATACAAACAACAATAAGTGTTGGCGAGGTTGTGGGGAAAAGGCACGCTCCTACATTGCTGGTGGGACTACAAATTGGTGCAGCCAATCTGGAAAGCAGTATGGAGATTCCTTAGAAAACTTGGACTGGAACCACCATTTGACCCAGCTATCTCACTCCTCAGTCTATACCCAAAGGACTTAAAAACAGCATACTACTGTGATGCTGCCACTTCAATGTTTATAGCAGCACAATTCACAATAGCTAAACTGTGGAATCAACCTAGATGTCCTTCAATAGATGAATAGATAAAGAAACTGTGGCATATATACACAATGGAATATTACTCCGCAATAAAAGAGAATAAAATTATGGCATTTGCAGGTCAATGGATGGAGTTGGAGATACCATGCTAAGCAAAATAAATCAATCCCAAAAAACCAAATGCCAAATGTTCTCTCTGATAAGTGGATGCTGATCCATAATGAGGGAGAGGACATTGGAAGAATGGAGGAAATTTGATCAAAGGGGAGGGAGGGTGAGAGGATATGGGGGCAGGAAAGATGGTGGAATGAGATGGACATCATAGCCCTATGTTCATGTATGACTGCACATATGGTCTAACTCTATATTGTGTACAACCAGAGAAATGAAAATTGTGCTCCATCTGTGTACAATGAATCAAAATGCATTCTTCTATCATGTATACCTAAGTAGAATAAATAACTTTAAAAAAAAAGAAAATGAAAAAAGAAATCAGTCTTCCCTGACTTCTTCTATGTGCCAGGCCCTATGCTAGATTCTATATAAGATTGTTTTCTTTGAGTCTCCTAATCTACTTATTATTTTTAGTTTACAAGTGGGAAACCATCTTTCAGACAGTTAAATGATAGTTAAGTCACACGACTACTAGTAGAAATAGAGTTTATATTTAGATATGCTATGCTTCAAATATTACAGTAGCTTTTTATTTCACTCAAAGTAAAAACCAAGTCCCCAAAGCCATGACATTATGTCTTGGACCTCTCCCACTACTCTACCTATTGAGCACTTAACTTTAGCTCCTCTGACCTCCTTACTAATCCTTGAACACTCATGTTCTCACCTCAGGGCCTTTGCACGTACTATTTCTTTCTGCCAACCTCTCATCTCCTTGCTATCTATGTAGTTACCTCCTTCTTTTACTTCAAGTCTTTGTCCAAAGTCATCCAGTCAAGTTTTGTAGCCATATTAAGGAAGCTCCCTTTTTCCTCTAATACACTATTTCTGTCTCTTATTTTACAAAGTATAACATTTCTCACCTTCTGACTTACTATATCTTGTTTATTTTTGCTTATTGGCCATTGCCTCTAACGAGAATGAAGGATGCTTGCCTATTTTGTTTACCCATATCTTTTGCCCAGAAACATGCCTAGCATATAGTGAAAGACATTTTTCATTGAGTAAAAATCAGGCTCTCTGCCTGATAGGAAGTATCAGAACACATATGTTAGTGGGGTGGGCATCTATGGTTTTGATCCACCAGGAAGCCATTCCCCTCTCTTATAATAATAGGTTTCTTCTGATCTGTAAGAGACCATGTTATTTGAATCAAAGACTTTCCTTCCCCACCCCAGCTTCAAGGGCAAGCACAAGCATATAACTCTGACGTTGGGTGCTCCGTCTTTTTGGCTATAATTACGGGAGTTATTGTCTTAGAACTGAGCATGTACAACCCAGGCCAATCCAAATAGTAATTGTGACCTTTCTGATGAGAAGATCGAAGAAGATCATTTTTCCACTGTGGTTGTTAAGTTGGCAGAATAAGGGCATGGGGGCAGTTCTCACTGCACGGCAAAAGCCCCTTCCAAAGGCAGAGGGAGAAATAGAACCCTGACACTGTTGTTGGTTCTCTGGGTTCCCACGTTACTGAATGAAGTCTGCCCTGGTATTTCAGCTATTTAAATAAATTTCTGTTATTCTTTAAGGTTGGGTTTCTATTATTTGAAGCTTAAAGAATCTTGACAACCTGAAAGAGTCCTGTGCTTCTGGGGCAAAAGATCTTGATTTCTTTGCAAAAAATTCTTTCTGAAAAACTTCTTTTTCAAAACCTGATTATTTTGAGAAAGCCAAGGCACTACAATAAAGACTGAACATGTATATAACATATGAAAAGATGTTTCAATGGCCTCTTTTTATTGTTTGGTGGGGAATGGTGCCTCTAAATTTTTATGATAAACTCGGCCAACATATTTAGCATTATTAATTTTTTATTGAGCTCTGAATTAGTAAATTAATTCATGGTACATATTCTGAAGCCCTAAATAAGGAAAGACATAAAGGACTTTCTCATAATAGGTTAACTGCAAAATAGATGGCAGAAAGGACTTCTACTTTAATTTAGCCCCTCATTTTAGAATTTGCCCTTACTTAATACCTGCCACAATGGTGATATTTGATGGGTTTTTACTGAGTGAATCAAAGAACGATTGAATGATTAAGAAAGTCAGTTATGCCCAGCATTTTATTGGGTCATAGATTTCCATGAAAGCACTTCTCAGAAGAATGCACACACTCTTCATCACACACACACACGCACACACACCACTTAAGCCTAAAATGTCTGGGTTTTACAGTGTCTTTTGAAAATGTCTCTAGATCCTAGGTTAAGAATTGGTTTGAATAATGCCATTCTATAAATATGGCCCAAGCAGTATTTCCATCTAGAATTTTTATACTGAGAAGACAATAACCCCTCCCCTCCCGGCCTTTTTTTTGTTGTGGTGGTGCTGATGATTGAACCCAGGGCCTTGTGCATGCAAGGCAAGCACTCTACCAACTGAACTATTTCCCCAGCCCACAATAAACTCTTTCTAATGTGGGCTATTGAGGCAGGTTGTTGTCCTAACAGATGAATGGCTAAGTGACTTTGGAGTCAAGTGTATTGTCCTGCTAATAAATACACATATGACCTTGGGTAACTTAGTTAATACTTTGAGCTTGCCTCATTTTCCAAATATGTAAGGTGAAAATGTTAACCCAACCTCCCTCATGTATTTGTAGTGAAGACTAAATTAAATGCTTTAGATAGAACCATTAACACAGGTCCTGCTAATATCATAGGCATTCCATCAATTGTAGCTGCTAGTGCTGTTAAATCCATAGACAAAAGGTAATATTTAATTAGAGCAACCTCATTTTGTCTACCATAGCTCAGGTGGGAAGGCTACCAGCCTTCATAGCTTCTTTGGGTTCTATCAGTTGTGACGTAAAGTTATATATTCTATACATTATAAAAAATTGATATGTATTGCCTGATATATAAAAATGACAGATCCTCTATCGAGTCATCAAGGCTTTTCCATAAGAAGGAATCCACGGAACAGCCAAGAGTTAAAAGTTAAAAGTCCAGCTAGTTAAAAGTTCATTGAGTAGACTTATGAAAGACTCAGCCAAATTTTGTCATCTGTTCATCTCTAGGCTTTCTCATTAGCAACTGTCAGGAGATTTATGTGTTGATAAAATAAGTTATAGTAGTTGTTCAAACCACAAGGACTTCATTTGCTTGGGATATTTTCCTAATCAAAAAGCTACTTTCGCACCACTAAAAATAGTAAGTAAAAATCAAAAAAAAAAAAAAAAAAAAAAAAAAAAAAAAAAAAAAAAAAAAAAAAAAAAAAACCCATAATGAGACAATCACAACATGTCCATTGGCCAATTAAAAATCATCATTAATAATTTCCTTTTCTCCATCATGGATTCACTCAACATTAACTATAGAGGATCTGTCCTGTGCCAGGTGCTGCTCCAGGTTCTGAGGGCCAATAATACCTGTACTTGAGGTCAAAAGAGTATCCCCATATACTCTCTGCTTCCTCCTCCTATAGCTCACCAGTGCCTGGAGATTTTGTAATAAGAGCTTTATTGTTGGTGAAGAAGCAATGTCCCAGGTTGAGACTTAGCACTGAGGCTGAGTGAGGATGAGCCACTCCTCCATCCCTCCATCTTAGGTGACCTTGTTCACAATTAGGGCTCTCTATCTCAGACACCTTCAGGAGTCATGAAGAAGCCTAAACCTGAGAGCTGGGGTTTAGGCAAAGAGTGTGTTGCATTTGGAGAGTTATGAGCCTCCTCTATGCTGTTTTGTGAGAACTGGGGCTTTTCTGAGCCAGTTCCTCTCCCAGCCACTCGTTTTGAATCATTGCAACTCCAAAGGGAGAGAGGATGAACCATTGGCCAAATTTTTCTATAAAGGGCCAAATCATAAATACTTTCAGCTTCATGGACCACATGGTCTCTGTAATAACAGCACAGTTCTGCCATTGCACCTGGAAAATAGCCATAAACATCCATAAATCAATACACATAGAGGTTTAGGAGGCTGGTCAAGGTTTGCCAACTTCCAGCACCTGACTACTTCCTTTTTCAGACAAAGAGAAGATGCAGGTCATTCACCTCTTAGCATTCTTAGAGCTAAGCAACACACAGCACGTGACGGATGCTTGAGAAATGCAGGTGGGCTCAGTGAGTTCAGGGGAAGGTGTTCTAATATCAAGTGCTCTGAGCTCAAGCCTCCCTCCCAGAACAGGACTGAAGACAAAAGTCTCCAACTTGGAAGCCTCTCTTCCTCTGAGAAAAGTCCAGGGTTGAACTAGGTTGAACTAGCTTCCCTTTGAAGCTTGAAATACTCTATCTAAAGACAGGCAGAAAATGAAGTCACTTGAACATATCCTCTACTCCATCTCCTAACCTCAGGTTTAGGATTAGGAAACCTCAGGCGTCAATTATGTTTTGCACAACATAGAAGACATCGTTTTTACTAGGAGCCCCGAGGATGATTTTGTGTTCCATTGATTAAAGCCATCATCAGGCCACCTCAGCTACAAAGTGCTGCACTAAGCCCATTGCAATGATTTATACTGTCCACTGCTCTCCAAATAGGACGTCTAGTGCTTTCCAGAGAAAACCATCCATCATTGCTTCTGACAGTAGCATGTAAAGTAAGTAGGTGTTACACCAACCATGTGGGTTTCTATAGTCAAATATCCACAGCACAGCTTGTTTAGAGAGTTTAGATTTTGAAAGAATGGAGAAAATGCCTCATTATGTTCTTTTTAAAGAGAAAAAGAGGGGGGAAAAGCCTAATGAAAAAGCTCCACAATCCTCTGATTACTAAAGCTGAAATAACCAAAAGGTAATTCATAGCAACTGTCATTATAAATAAAAGAATCTTGGCCTGTTTTAGAAAAATGTTAAAAGTAGAGAAAGTGAACTAAATGCTTTTTTTTTTTTTTTTAATACTTGGTTCTTTTTTATTTTCCTACATGTGATACTCATGGGAAAAACATCTCTTCTAAACAAGAGCAGCCTCTCTGTTTGCTTGGCCAAAGTCGCTACAATAGAAGGAACAGGACCAGCATTTGAAAGCACAATGAAGTATCAGGATTTGAAAATACACTATTTTTGTCTAACTCATTCTCTGGGTTTTATAGTCACTGGTCTTAGGCTTGGGCGAGGACCTTCCTATTCTGCAGGTAGATTGAAATATAGTAGAACACACATGCTGCTGATCTAGTGCCTGGGCTCAAATCTAGTGGCTCTGGGCTTATATCCTTGGGCAAGCTACTAAAGCTACTCATGCAATCTCTGCCTCAGTTTCCTTATCTGCAAAATTGAAAGCAATAATAAAGCATAGTGCATAAAGTGACTGTGTAGATTCAGTGATAACACAATTCAGCAGTAACAGAGCCTGGTGTCTATAGAAAATGCTTAGTAAATGTTGGCCACAGTAATTTGATCCAAAGGTGAATAAGATGCATAATAGTTTGAAGATTTTTATTAATTTATATCTTGCTACATCCTGGTACAAAGATACTTTAAGTTTTAATATTTTAATACATGAATATATACAAAGCTAACTTTTTTTGTCAACCAATAAAAAAAAAACAAGTAAAACAAAATTATATTCTCCTTCAAATTCCCATGATGCTTCCAGGGTCAGAAATGTCATGTTTCAACAAGATGGCTTAGACAGGAGATGACAGTTTGATTAAAAACTTCCACTAGAAAAATTGCCCTATAACTTTGGGTCCCTAAAGCACATGCAGAATAAGCCAGATGGTGACCGCCCTCTAACAAATATAAATGACACAATTGTTTACTTGGTATAATTTTAATTCAGCCTTAAAGCTCTCTACAGACAATGTTGGTAACTGATCCCTTCTAATGGAAGATTAAGTGCCTGGAGGCAAAAATAAAAAGGAAAAAAAAGGTATTTGTTTTGATATTATGAGATCAATAAGTGCTGGAAGCCACTAAACTACACAGGGCTTGAGTGCATATATATTAAGATGTAGATTACTATTTCAGTAAAAAATCCATTGCTATGGCTTAATATGTATGGAAGAAGTTAATATTTGCAAGTGAGAATTCACAAGTGTGATTTCATTTTGTTCTTTTGTATGGGTGTAGGACAAAATTTATCTTCTAAGTAGTTTTTCTAAAAAGGTTAAATTGAATTAAGAGTAAGGTTTGAAAATGTCCTGTTGAAACATTGGTCATTTAATTGGATCATTTCTACTAAAAGCTCTTGAATATAAGCAACATTTAATTCTGTAAATTACTGAACCTAAGCGCTTTTATCATGGATCTCAAGACCGAATGAGTCCAAGTTTTCATTTAGAGATAGGCATTGCTCTTTTCCATACCATGCATCTCTCTCCAGGCACCTCACCTGTGCAGGGGTCTGAGGCCTGGGTTACAATTTCATCTATATTTAGCTCAGGCCCTGCTCAAAGGGATTGCTCGATTAAAAATGTTATTCTTTTCCTGTGGTCATGAATATGTTGAAAGACCAACAATCGTTACCTCTCCTTGGAGTCAAGGATAGTGGCAGCATCTGCTAACCTCCAAGAAAATAGGTAATTATGCTCTCAGCCTTTCACCCTCATGGAATTAAAGTTCTCCACATCTCTTTTAGAGAAGTTTTATCCAGTGCATGAGGAAAACACATCTGAGGATCACATTCCTCAGTACACCTGCTTTTTTTTTGCAGTTCCCAAGTAAGGAGGACAAATGCTCTACCTCTCCTTGTTTGAGATATGCTCTCCTTCCTATGGGTTGCTGGCCAAAAGAGAAAAAGGAGGAGCACTGACTCCTCCTTGGCATTTTTTCTTTTTTTAAACATTAGGGGACTCAAAAATCCCAATTTCCTGTTGACCTGATCTCTTCTCAACCTCACATAGAAAGTACAAAGAATAGACACCCAATAATCCCCCAAGATACCCATGTAACTAAACTGTAACCTGGATCATAATGGATATTTACCCTGTTGCTGAAATGGGCAGCTCTGAATTCCCCAAGATAACAGATTGTAAAGTAACCAATCTCATTTTGAGTGATTGTCCCTCTCTAAAAATATTAATTTTCTGACCTCGGATTTCAGAAATCTGCACACTCTTGACCCTTTCTTTAAAACATGTCTTTAAAACATGACCATTGTACCCCTAAGTTAGGTAAATTCTACTATAGGGAATTGGAGAGATTGATAGAGTGAAAGACTGATTAATCTTTTCAACCATTCTTCATACTGAGTGTGTTCCCTGGTGTCAGGAGGAAAGCCTGCTATCCACTCATGGGTCCACCTCCTTCTCTAACATAGGGAGCTTCTGGCCACACTGTAGGATTCTGATATTTTAAAGATGGATACTTCTTAATATGGGCACTAAAATTGAACCAACTACTTTCATTGATATTCAAGTAAAAAAAAGCAATCTGCTCCAATACTGGAAGAAAAACTAGTGTTAGTGACCTTACTAAGAGACTGAGATCCTAAAGAGTTTTAAGGGGTAATGATGACTAGCACATTATTTCAGTTTTAGAACAGAACTGATGTATGAGATGCTTCTTTCCTATAGTTTGCTTGTAGACAGTTTTCATAAACTGAGGCTGAGAGAATTATGCTCTGCTCACCTAATTCGAAATATTTGTTTCTTTGGACTCATGACTTGCATTAGGGCAGAGAAACCAGACACCCCATTTAATAATATTATAAACTTTTTGTCCAAAGATCTGATTTTATCTACAGGAGCATCACCCATGAGAGTTAGGAAAATCCACAACTGGTAGAATAGTCATTGGCAGTGATTGATGAACTCCTGGATGGATGGAGCCCTGGCTTGCTTGGCATTTATGTCAAAGCATTGGCTGAAAGTTTAAAGGGCACATTGATTTAATTTGTGGATGACAGGAGTCTGGAAAGTATAGCAAAGGCATTGGCTGATAGAATTAGGATCCAAAAAGATTTTGACAGGCTGGAGCTATGGGACAAATCTAACAAGATAGATTTTAACAGCAATGGGTAGAAGATCATGCATTTAGATAATTCAGCTCTCCTACTACTGGGTATATATATCCAAAGGAGATGAAATAGATATATCAAAGAGATAGCTGCATTCTCATATTTATTGCAGCACTATTCACAATAGCTAAGATACAGAATCAACCAAGGTGTCCATGGACAGATGAATGAATGAAGAAAATTTGTTATACATACACAATGGAGTATTATTCACCCATAAAAGGAATGATCTCCTGCCACTTGTGACAATATGGATAAAACTGGAGGATGTTATGTTAAATGAAGTGGACCAGGCACAGAAAGACAAATACTGCACATTCTTACTCATATGTGGAAGCTAGAAAGTTCAGTTCATAGAAGTAGAGAGTAGAATACTGATCACTAGTGGCTAGGGTGGGTAGTGGGGAGGGGAATAGAGGGAAGGGAATAAGTACCAAAATATAGTTAGATAGGAAGAATAAATTCTGGTGTTCTATAGCACAGTATGATGACTACGTTTTATGATAACTTATTACACGTAATAAAGAACTAAAGAGAGGAGTTCAAAGATTCCCGATCATTTTAGTCAGCATTTTTGCTGCTGTGACTAAAGGATCTGACCAGAACAACTATAGAGGAGGAAAAGTTTATTTGAGGGCTCACGGTTTCAGAGGTCTTAGTCCATAGAAAGCTGGCTCCATTTCATGGGACTCTGAGGAGATGCTGAATGTCATGATGGACCATGTGGCAGAGGGAAGCAGCTCACAGCATGTTGATCAAGAAGCAAAGAGAGAGAGACTCCACTCTCCAGATACAAAATATATACCCCACAGTCACGACCCCATTGTTACCTCCTCCAGCCATTCCCTACCACTTCAATTACCACAGTTAATCCCTATCAGAGGATTAATTCACTGATGGGGTTAAGACTTTTACAACCAAACCATTTCTCCTCTGAACCTTCTTGCACTGTCTTCACACGTGATCTTTGGGGGACACCTCACATCCAAACCATAACACCAATGCAAAGAGATGATAAGTGGTTAAAGAGATGAAAGTGGTAATTTACCTGATTTGGTCGATACATGTTGTATACACATATCAAATTTTCACACCATCCCACATAAATATGCACAATCATTTTGTGTAAGTTAAAGGGGGAAAAAAATCCAGGATTTATGGTGCACTGTAGTAGGAACCTGGTGTACACATGCAGTGGTGAGTTACCTCCTAGCACAGCAGGTGTACAGGGATTTGAGGTTTTGGTTACAAGCTAGGTCAGGGAATATGATAAGGCTGCAAAATCCAGGGGAATTTTAGTTTGTAGAAATAGAAAAAAAAAAAACACTCAATGAGGAAGATAATGGTGGGCGTTGGAGCAGTAGGAAGAAGGAGGAGTGGCGAATGCCTTTCATTTTAGGAACTGTTTCTCCCTCATTTAATATGTCATGTCCTCCAGCACCTTCCTGAAATGTAAAGAAACTTTGAGACATTATATTTCTGAAAAATGTCACTGATACCTCACTTTTAATTGGTAGATTGAGTAGAAAATTTTAGGTTGGAAATATTGTCCTTTAGAATTTTGAAGGAATTCTAGCCATTATTTTCAGGCTTCTGTAATTGCTGTTGAGAAGTCCAATGGCATTCTAATTTTTTTTTTTTTTACTGGTTCTTTTTAATTATATGTAAATTAGAATTCATTTGGACAAAATTCATTTTTTAAAATTCAGTCCCCAGTACTTCCTCTTTTTCTCCCCTCCTCCCTCCCCCATTCCCCTTTCTGCTATCTACTTACAGATTTTTAAAAAAAAAAATTAGTGGCTTGTGGATATACATGATGGTGAGAGTCACTGTGGTATATTCCTATGTGTACAAACGAAAGTTATGTTAGATTCATTCCAATGTTCCTCCCTATCCCATCTCTCCTCTCTCTCCTTCAATCCTCCTTATCTATTCCACTGATTTTTTTTTTTTACTTTGTTATATCCCCTCTTATTTTGGATTAGCTTCTGCATATCAGGTTTAAACATTCAGCCTTTGGCTTTGGGGGACTGGTTTATTTCACTTGGCATGATAGTCTCAAGTTCCATCCCTTTACCTGCAAATGCCATCATATCATTCTTCTGTATAGTTAAGAAGTACTCGGTTGTGTATACATACCACATTTTTTTTTATCCATTCTTCTGTTGAAAGGCACCTAGATTTGTTCCATAGCTTGGCTATTGTGAGCTGTGCTGCTATAAGTGATAGTGCAGCTATGTCACTGTAGTATGCTAATTTTAAATCTTTGGATAGATACCAAGGAGTGAGATAGCTAGGTCATATGGAGATTCCATTCCTAGATTTTTGAGGAAGCTCCATACTGCTTTCCAGAGTGATTGCACTAATTGTAGTCCCACCAACCATGTATGAGTGCACCTTTTCCCCCTGACATACTTGCCAATATTTGTTGTTATTTGTATTCTTGATAATTGCCATTCTGAGTCAGATGAAATCTCAATGTAGTTTTAATTTGCATTTCCCTGATTGCTAGAGATGTTGAACATTTTTTCACATATTTATTGACCACCATTTGTATTTCTTACTTTGAGAAGTTTCTATTTAGTCCCATTTATTGATTGATTCGTCTTTTTGGTTTGATTGATTTATTTGTCTTTCTGTTTGCCCATTTATTGATTGATTGATTTGTATTTTTGTTTTGTTTTGTTTTTTGGTGTTAAGTTTTTTGAGTTCTTTGTATACTCTAGATATTAATGCCCTATCTGAAAAGCAGGTGGTAGAGATTTTCTCTTATTCTGTAGGCTCACTCTTAATTGTTTCCTTTGCTGTGAAGAAGCTTTCTGATTTGATGCCATCCCACTTATTGATTTTTTATTTTATTTCTTCTCTTTAGGAATCTTGTTAGAAAGATTCCTAAAGAGAAGAAATAAAATCAGTTATTATTTTATTCAGTCAGTTCCTGAGACAATATGTAGGAGCATTTAGCCAACATATTCTTCTAGCATGTGCAAGTTTTCTGCTCTAATTCTTAGGCCTTTGATACACTTTGAGTTGACTTTCATGCAGGGTGAGAAATAGGGGTTAAATTTCACTCCACTACATATAGATTTTCAGTTTTCCCAGCACCATTTATTAAGAAGACTATGTTTTCTCTAATGTATGTTTTTGAGCGCCTTTGTCTAGTATGAGATAACTGTATTTATGTGGGTTTACCTCTGTGTCGTCTATTCTATTCAGTTGGCCTTCATGCCTGTTTTGGTGCCAGTACCATGCTGTTTTTGTTACTATAGCTCTGTAACATAACTTGAGGTCTGGTATTTTGATGCCTCCTGCTTTACTTTTCTCACTAAGGATTGCTTTGGCTATTTTGGGCCTCTTATTTTTCCAAAAGAATTTCATAGCTTTTTCTAGTTCTGTAAAGAAGGCATTGGAGTTTTGATGTGAGTTGCTTTGAATCTGTATAGCACTTTTGGTAGTATGGCCATTTGGACAATATTAATTCTGCCTATCCAAGAACATGGGAGGTCTTTCCATCTTCTAAGGTCTACTTCAATTTCTTTCTTTAGTGTTCTGTAGTTTTCATTGTAGAGGTCCTTTACCTCTTTTGTTAGGTTGATTCTCAAGCACTTTTTATTTTTTGAGGCTATTGTGAAGGGGGTAGTTTTTCTAATTTCTTTTTCAGCAGATTCATCATTGGAATACAGGCACATGATTGATTCATGGCTGTTTATCTTGTCTCCTGCTGCTTTGCTGAATTTATTTAAGAGTTCTAGAAGTTTTCTGGTGGAGTTTTTTCAGTCTTCTAAATATAGGATCTTGTTATCAGCAGAGATAACTTAAGCTCTTCTTGTCTTACTTGTGTCAATCAATTTCACTGATTTTGGCTCTGATTTTAATTATATCCTGTCTCCTACTGATTTTGGTATTGGTTTGTTCTTATTTTTCTAAGAACTTGAGATGTAATGTTAGATTATTTATTTGGTATATTTCTATTCTTTTAATGTATGAGCTCAATGCTATAAACTTTTCTCTTAGAACTACCTTCAGACTGTCCCAGATATTTTGATTTCTTGATCTTTTGTATAAAATCTGTTTGCTTCCCCCTTGCATTTCTGGAAGTTTTTGCCCTTTATTCCAAGAGTGTTATACACAATGGTATGCTTAATTGATTGTGTTGTACTCTAGGAGATTTGTTGTATTTTGTCATGTCCTTCCATTCTGAGAAATTTTCTTGAATTGTCTCTTTGGTAATTTCTTTCTCTACATTTTATCTTTCTAGAATTATTAGTATTTTTTCTTGTTCTCTATATCACAGGTACTATTATAACCATTTAAAAATTGTCAGCTCTTTTAATCTTCCTTGCAATCCTATTTTTCCATTTTCTTTCAATTTTTGCTTTATTATGGGCAGAGATTCAAAACTTTCTTTTAAGTTTGTCATTTCTTATGTTTCACTTTCTAAGAGATCTTTTATGTTCTCTAAAGAATCTTGCTTTAAAAAATAGTATCCTGTTCTTGTTTCAGAAATGTAATATCTTTATTGAAGATAGACTTTGTTTTTCACTTTTTCTCTCTGTCTCATCTCTCTTTCGTCCCCATTAGTTTTGGTCTGTCTCTTTCATGTTAGAAATTTTAAATACCTGATAATTTGAGTTCATATTTAAGATGAAGTGTTGAGAAAATAATAAAAAGCTCTCTGCACTTGATCTTACCATTGTGGTCTTCTTAGTGGGAAGATGCAGCAGGAGTATTTCTTTTGGCAACAATTGATATCAGTATCTTTAGATCTTTTTTCAGGATGATTACAGTCCCCAGAAAGGATACTTCCAGTTGCTTGACCAGTAAGAATACATTCAGTTTCCTGCATTGTCAGAATCTAATGGAAGAATAGGGTTATTTATTATGTGAACATTTTTGTACAATGAATTCTCTTGTTTTAAATATGTTCATCTCCTCTCTCAATTGTTTAGGGTCCCTCCATATTATAGAGACCCTGATTTACTGACTCCAGATAATTAGCTTTGATACTTCAGGATGGAAACTGGCAGTCATTTAGTTGTTTAAAATTGGGGAAGGGACTTGAGAGTCTCCCTGCTTCTCAAAAAGACTAAATAAATTCTACTCTTTAACTTACATCTTTCCTTCCAATTCAGGAGGTGTCTGATGCCACGTGCCCCTAAGCTTTTGGGGGTTCTGTGAAATGTCCACATTAATCTTGGCTTTCCTTCAGCTTTCTGAAATTGGCAGAGTTAGATGCCATTTGTCTACTTAGTGCTGATGTTTCCTCTCCTACTCTCTTTGTGGGTTTATGCTTTTAAAACAATCCATTTGCTGTGGGGTTTGGCAAAGAAATAGAAGTTAAATATACCTGTTCAATGAGAAGATCTGTGAAAAGTTTTGTTTTCTTTTGTTTTTTGGTACCTGGGATTTAACTCAGGGGTGCTTAAACACTGAACCACATTTCCAGCCCTTTTTATATTTTATTTAGAGATAGGACCTCACTAAGTTGCTGAGGTTGGTTTTAAACCTGCAATCCTCCTGCCTTAGCCTCCTGAGCCACTGGGATTACAGGTGTGTGCCACCATGCCCAGCCTGTGTAAGTTTTTAATTGTAGCATTTTGTAGTGGCAAAAACAAGAGTAACATGGAATTTACTGTGATTCACCCCATACCTTGGAGTACTGACCCTCATTAGAATGGGCAGGTTGTGTCTACACCAGCCTATCTAAAGAATTTCCACCATGTCTTATAGTGACAAACAAGCTCCAGAGAAGTGAAAAAATCTGATTCCATTTTTCTAAAACAAATAACAAAATCTCTATAAATGCAAATACACATTTATAATATGTTTATGTTAAAATTGATTTCCCAGTTTGGGGCAGTAGGAAGTGGGTGAGAGAAAAGGCTCTTTTTAACCCCCATTAGTGCAGTTTTATCTACATATTTGCACGTATGCATAAAGAGATGAAAGATGCCTGGTTACTAAAATATTAACAGTGATTTACTCTGAGTACTAGGATTATTTTTGCTTTTCCCCTATGTTTCTGTATAAATTATTTTACAATGTATACATTATGTAAATATCATGGGAAAAAAATCTTTAAAAATAAAATTTCAGGGCTACCCAAGAGCTACAAACGGGTGTAGATGAGTTTGTTCCTGGCAGAGATTTCATTCCACACTCTGGTTCTAATATTAATGAGACCATTCAGTGTAAAGTAGGAGAGTAAGCGTGGCCTGGGGTTAGAATCCAGTACCCCCATTTCCTAAATGTTTGACTTTGGCCAAGACATTTTACATCTCTGTACCTGAGTTTCCTCACCAGGAGGTGAGGATAATACTCCCACTTAGGGTTGTAATAAGGATCATAACGGTTAAAATTTGCTTATTGTTTAGAACAGTGCTATGTGAATGCTTGATATTCCCCTCTTTCTCTACCTTCTCTGGTTATACATATTTGTATGATTTTATTTTAGCATTTTAGTTATGTTTCTTTTTTATCTTTTCAATAGTTACCGTAGAATTTAAATATATACTTAAACTCATCTCAGTCCACTTTTGAATAACAATATACATTTTCAGGCATAGTACAAGTAGCACACTATTTCCTATTCCTTCCTCCTGTTTTGACATTTCTCTGATTCACTGCACTTATCCATATATTCTAACCACCCAATACATTATTACTGTTATGTCTCTGAACAAAAAAAAAAATTGTCATAGATAATCATGTAAATGCTACTCTTCTTTTTTTACATAGATCCAAGTTTCTGGCCTGTATCATTTTCCTTCTGCCTGAGAACTTCTTTTAAGATTTCTTTCAGAAAAAGCTTGTTGGTAAGAATTTTCTGCTTTGAGCTTCTGAGGGTCTTTATTTCCCTTTTTCTTGAGGATAATTTTGCTAGATCTATTGTCTTTGGTTGACAGGGAGTTTTTTTTTTTGTTTTTGTTTTTAGTTCCAGTGCTTTAAAAATTTCACTTCACTCTCAATTTTCTAGCATGTTTCTGATAAGAAATTGGCTATAATTCTTAGCTTGTTCCTTTAAGGGTAAGGAGTTTTAATTTTGTAGCTTCTTTAAATATTTACTCCTTGTCTTGACTTCCTTCAATTTGTGTATGACATACCTAGGTAATTGTTTTTGTTTGTTTGTTTGATTCTTTATTTATTCTGTTTGCTTTTCTGATCTTCATTGGTCTGTGATTTGGTGATGTCTGGCATTAACTTTGAAAAGTTTTCATCTATTATTACTTTAAATAGTTCTATTCTTCACCTTTCAGTATTTGAATGATGTGTTCCCAACCCCTCTCTCTTTCTCCTTGCATTTCAGTTTGGAACATTTAACTATGTTCAAGCTCTGATTTTTCTCTTAGCCATGCCAAATGTCAAGTGTCAAAAATGTCAGATGCTCCCATCAAAGGCATTCTTCATTTCTGTGGTGATGCTTTTTATTTCTAGCACTTCCTTTTGATTTTTTCTTAGCCTTTCCATCTCTCTTCCTACATTACTCATTTGTTCTAGCATGTCATTTACTTTTTCCATTAGGGCCCTTAACATATTAATCATACTTATTTTAAATTCCTTGATAACTCTCACGTCTATGTCATGTCTGAATCTGATTCTGATGACTGCTTTTTCTCTTCAGACTTTTTTTCTTGCCTTTTAGCATGCTTTATGTGTTTTGTTGTTGTTGTTATTGAAAAACTTGCATGTTTTATTAAGTAATAGAAACTTTGGTAGTTAGGCTTTCAGTGTGAGGATTTTTTTTTTTTTTTCTCCCAGGGATTGATTTCTGGAGGTGCTTAATGACTGAGCAACATTCCCAGCCCATTTATTTTGAAACAGGGTCTCCCTAAGTTGCTTGAGGCCTCACTAAGTTGCTGAAGCTGGCTTTGAACTTGTGATCCTCCTGCCTCAGCCTCCCAAACTGCTGGCATTACAGGAATGCATTGTGCCTGGGTGGTTAGTGTGAGGATTTATGTTAATCTGGTTAGAAGGTGAACTGTGTTTATTTTTCTAGTTCCTTGCTTTTGTCTCCTTCACTAACTTTGGGCATCTCAGAGAGAATTTGTATCTTACACCTTTTCCAATGAAACCCACTGTTACCATAGTAGAACCTGTTTTGTGAGGGAATAGTCTATATTCAGATCAACTCTCATTCTTCAAATGAGCAGGAGTTCATGGGCTAGATCATTCACAGTGTCTTCTTGCTTCTGTTCTCTTCCTTGGCTGCAAGGTCCTGGTCTGTTTCCTTAAATACCTGGTTTCTGTTGATTATGGTTATCTCTCCTTCCATTAGACAAGAGGGTTAGATGAATTTGGAAAGAGAGTGTTAGGACAAATGATGCATACAAGATGAAGAGGGGAGACAGGGAAGCAAACCTCTAATCGGCAGGCTTTTCTTTATTCAGTATTTAGCAGAGGAGTCAATGGGTGGAACCCTGGCGTGGCTCATTTTCGGGGCAGAAAATGGAAGCAGGCTACAGGAAGGGCCTGGGTTATACAGGCTTCATTTTGGTGGGATAGGAAGGCAATTCCTGGAGTTCATTGTATTGGGTCAGGTGACCCATTAGGGGGAGAGGTCAGGTGCCAGTCAGGTGCAAGTTCCTTAGCTCTGGCTGAAACTTGGGATTTTAAATGACAAAAGCTTATGGGAAATGTCCTTGGACTTATTTTCCATATCCTTCAGATAGGAATGGCTTCTCCTTCCTGAAAGAAGGTCCAGGAAAAGTGTCTCCCATGGAGTGTGTTATAGAGAGTGCTCTGGGTGTGATTCACAATGTCTGAACTCCCAGGAGAAGATCCACAAAGGAATCTTTCTCTCATCTTCACCTTGAGAAACTGCAGGAGCTAAAGCCTATCAAATTGCAGAACCTCCCCTAAAACCATAGTTTCACACTCTTCAGCTAATACACTGTCAGCTTCCAGCAATTTGTCAAAATTACTATTTAAATGTTCTTGCCAGTTTATGGCTCCAGTGGCTTCTGACCAAGGTGAGTGGGTCTTAGTTGCATCTCCATATTCACCTGTCTCTCCTGTTTGGGGTAGTGGTTTGCCCTGTAACCTTGATTATCTGATGAGTCACTGATTTTCAGTTTGCTCAGCTTTTTCTTTTTAGAATGGGAGTGGCGACTTCCAAGTTCTTACATGTTGTTTCTGAAACTCAAATCCACACGTGTTTTTAAGAACAATTTTCTCAAACTCTCTGAACTTGTTTCAACATTTGCAAATTGGAAATAACAATACCTATCTTCTAGGATGACTGTAGGGAATAAAGGAGAAAGTATAAAATGCCTAGCACATATAGGCCTAACCCACAAATGGTTGGATATTAGCATACATCTCCTCCTTTCCTCTCTACCCAATGAAATCACTAGAGGTGTGCAAGTGGAAACTTAAAGATCCCAGGGTAGGGACAAGGTAGAGTCAATTCAGAATCATGAAATTCAGTCCAGAAACATGCCTTTAATCTTTTTCATCTAGGTAGTTCTCTCGCTCTCATGTTCCAAATCTGGTCACTCTTGAAGGGAAAGTTAATTAACAGAATATGCAAATTAAAAAGCAGTTATAATACTAATTAATATTTTCATGCCAAGAACTAGTCCAGTTTTAAACATGTGTAAATCAAGACATCAGTGTCTTTACAGCTGACAGAGCTTCACACTGGAAAATTGCAATTATGTTGTTATCAAAACAGACCTGAGCAGTGTGCAAATGGAATCTGAAGCCTCTCTTCATCTAACACAGCATGCTAACAGGTCAGCAGTCCAATGGTGAGTGACTTTGAGGTTTGTCACAGCCCATCCATTGGTTAGCAAACACCAACAGGGCTCGAGGGCAGAAGTGTCAATCCAGAACCAGAGGGTGGTTTCTTTACCTACTCCCCTGTCACTTCCAATCATGGAAAACTAAATCTGTACCTTCTCAAAACATGACAGTAGATGTTGTTGTGCTTGGCTGATTGATAGTACAGACTCGTTAAACAGGTCCCCTGGGGGCAAAGCAACTGGGTGGCTGGTAATTCTCAGGGAAAGTAGTTGTGTAAGTAAAGGAATTGCTATGTCACTCACAGGAGTTTTGTTTTTGCAATACTAGAAATTGAAACCAGGGTCTCACTCATGCTAAACAAGTACTCTACCACTAAGCTTCATGTCCAGCCCTTTTTAGTTTAAGACAGGATCTTGCTAAGTTGTTCAGGCTGGCCTTGAACTTGTGATCTCCTGCCTCAAGCACTTAAATAGCTGGCATTCCAGGCATGTGCCACCCCACCCAGCCACGTATAAGCAACATAATGCATCTTCCCAAGTATGCTTTGCACAACATTAATTGAGGAAATGCACCTGAATTTATGGGGTCACATGGCTCTCTGCCCCCTTATCATAGGAAAAGAGAATTAGGAATTTTGGAGAATCAGGAAAGATACAGCCAGCCACTCTCCAAAATACCTAAATTTACCATTATGGCACTTTTTGTACAGGGTCTGATATACTTGCTTCCTAAATACTTCCTTTAGCCAGACTTCCAACTTTCACTGACATTTTCCTCCTCATGCGTTGAGTGCCTCTGAGTTCAATCCCTGGTATCCCCCCAAAAATTATCAAGTAAGATAAATAATTGGAATTACCTTTCTTATTTTTTTAGGTTGTTTGATTATTGGAATAGCCAGAGTCCTTGTCAGAATCAGCTTTCAAGTCACATGGTTCAAGAGGCTTTAACAGAGGAATTAGTTACATAGGTGTGAGTTGAACTGAGGAAACCATCAGGAGAAACTGGGTCACCCAGAGATTAACAGTAGTGGAAAATCATTTCTTTGTCTAGGGCTGGCAGGGCCCAGGGACCCTAGGTGAGCTAAGCCCTCACAGAGGATCTCCTACTGTCCCTCCCTGGACAGGGACAATAGTCATAACTAGAAACACAGTCCAAAGTAAGGAATGAGCACCAGCCCCTGATCTCCTGGATGAGGCAATTGAGGTGTCCCCCAGCAGGCTCACATGGTGCAGCGTGGTATGTAAGAGTGAAGGCTGCCTTAGATTTTGCTATGAGTGGTTTGCTTACTTCAGCCAAAGTCTAGCTCTCCCACTGTCCAGAGCCAGCAAGGCCATAAACACTGCTGGGCGTGATGAGTTCTGTGGGGCTCGGCCTCTCAGAGAACGGGGCTTGGAAAGGAAGAGAGGGCGTGGGGGGAGCAGGGAAGAATAATAGAGAATAACAAGTACTGTTATTTTCACAGTCCATAACAACAATTTCTAGTCTTGGGGCTCTTACAAGACCCATTTGTTCATATTATTTTTCAAGAACAGATCTTTGATAAAGGAAGAAAATAAGTTTGCAACAACCACTCACACACAAAAGCAAGATTGATATTCATCTGACTATTCTTAATTTAATATTTTATCACATTAGCCTATTGGAACCAGTTCTATGGGGAAAAGAAAGGGAGAAGGAGCATGTCTTCCATTTCCTGGAGGCTCCTGGTGTTCATTATGTAGGCTTACATTTTTAAAGCCCAGCCCTGGGAATGCATTAGTCCCGTCGGTAGGGCTCAACTTTACCTGACAGAAAGGGACAAGGGGGTGAATGACACCTTATTAGTAATTGTGAAGAAGCATATAACATATTCTTCCATACACTTGATGCTCTATTTAAAACAAAAACAAATAAAACACAACATCTTGAGTCACTATATGCATGATGCTGAGGAATGGACAGCCAGGCAGAGCTGAGAGCCCCCTCCAGCAGGGTCACTCAGCCATAGGGACCCTTCATTCACATATTCCCTGGGAGTCCTTCCAGACTGGTTGAACTGATAAGTGATAAATGAGAATACCAATAGCCTACTGCTATCTTCTTAGTTCTATATGTTCCATAGATAACAATTTTCAAATACAGAGATAACACGAAGGGGAATGCTTTTGGAGTAAAGATCTTTTGAATAAAATTAGCCTTGGTGCAGAAATTGCCGAAGGGACTTCAGTCTCTTTGGTAGTGGTAGGGACAGATGAGAAAAACATAGTCAGAAGGTATCAAACACTTATCTAAGTCAGGTCCTGTTAGGTATATTGCCAGGAGTAGCAACCTTAGTGTTGGGTCAACCCTGTGACCCAGGCCCTATGGTTAGGCCTTTTGTAAAGGTACAGAAAGGAAAATCACTGTGTTCATGGCAGGGAGCGGGTATCTAGCCTCCAGTGCCCATGGTCTCAACCAGGCTAAAGGCTTCCGGGAACAAATGAGAGTTGATATTTTTTAAAAGTATTGGGAAAAGCTATTCTTGTATATACAGGCAAGGACCATTATTAAAAGCTGCTGTTAGCACAGCTTTCAGCTTCTGAAGAAACCCTAAAGTTTTCATCTTCCAAAAGAAGTAAAATGTACACTCTTTCCCATTTTATTTTTGAGTAATTTCTAAAGAACAAAGAGACATGCGAGAATGGCCACTGACTGGGGAACTCCTTCCAGGTGCTGGGAGTCAAGAAGGAGCTAGATAGCTCATCATGTGCAGCCTCTAGGGGAAGAAACGACATTCACAAAATACCTATGGGAAAAAACAGATCACAAAATGATGGTATGTAGAATATGAGAATGTTGGGATTTAAAAGAGGAAAATCTGTGTTTGGAAGAGTCATTTATCAAGACTTTCTAGGTGGTTCCTAGCCGATTTTAGTTTTGTTCAATCTATTTATAGGTAATATGTAAAATACATGTCCATGACCATGAGCTCCTAAGGCAGAGACTGGTCTCATTCTTCTTTGTAACTGCAACATCCTGATTGGTGCTAGGTATAGGTAGTAACAGGGTGGGGGTGGGGATGTTGACCCAGGGAATAGCCTGAAATTTCCAGTGACCATAGGCTCCACAGCCATTTTCTAGTGACCACATGGTTGGAGCCAAGTAGTATACAATATCTTCATTTAGTTTACTGGCGGGTTTGTTTGAGTGTGCTAGGTAGATTGATGATCTGATCTGATCTAGCTATAATCAGAGGGACAATTCTGATCAGTGCATAAAGCTCTGACTTGGTTGAACCTTGATGTGACCCTGGTTGGTAGCCAGAGTTTGGGAATCTTTGCCCTTCACACTTGCTGCAGCTGTTAAATTCTGCTGAGATGTGTTAGGTGTCCTGAAGAAATGGAAATAGCATTGAACTAATAGGACTGTTAATAGATTTTGTCGCTTTATTGAGTTACTCAAATTATGCTATTAGGTATAGAACATTATTTAGAAATGGTTAAAATACATAATTTTGGCCCATTGATTTTATATTATCCATACCCATAATTTGTATTATAGATTCGTTTTGTTCATGTGCAGGCTTTTAGATCTCAGGAATAGTAAAGAACAAAGTATTATGTATGCACTTGCTGGTATGTGAAGGGCTGTGAAATGTAGTTCTGGCTTGGACAGATAAGCCAGTCAATTTAAGTTATATTAAATGAATTCACTTTTAAATAGAGCTTTAATTTCAGCCCTAGTTGGAAAGGTGAAGGGATGATAGGGTGAAATTTAAAGTCCTTAATGATTTCTTTTTAGGACGTGATTTTCCAGATTTGGGTTGGGAGGCGACACATGATGATCTATTACAGTCAGTGCTTCCAGGGGCTAAAATAGAATCTCTGCCATTTACATCAATCCCAGACTTTCTCTTTCCCAAATCAGGTCTTATCTCATTTCCTTTTATATCTAATTCCTTCAAGTTTTTATAATGCTTTTGTTTTCAAATTTTTAAAAATTAACTTATCATCTGCAAACAGGAAAAAATGTGCAAATATTAAACATATAGTTCAATTAATTAACCCAAAGAGCGCACACCAATGTAACACCACCCAGGTCAAAACATAAAGATCCCCTCATGTCCTCTCCCAATTACTTTCTCCTTCTTCCTCCCAAAAGATAAATAAACACTGTTCTTACTTCTAACACCATGAAATAATTTTTGCCTGATTTTGAATATAAATCTTCCATGTGGTTGTCTGTGACCATAGTCTTTCATTTAATTGCTGAATAGTATTCTTCTGTTGGTGGGTATTAGACTTATTTCCAGTTTGGGAGTGTTATAAATCCTTCTGCTGTAAACAATCCTGCTCATGTCTTTTGATAACATGGGTACACTCTTCTGTTGAAGATATATGTGTGTTTGTGTGTGTGTGTGTATACACATATACACACTATATATACATATATATATAGAGAGAGAGAGAATGGAATTGTTGGATCATATAGTATGTTTGTATTCAACATTCCTATGTGGCATCAAGCCAATTTCTTTTTTTATTTTGTAGCAGGGATTGACCCCAGTGGTGCTTAATCACTGAGCCACATTCCTAGCCTCTCCCCTGATGCCCCACTTTTTTTTTTTTTTATTTAGAGACAGAGTCTCACTGAGTTGCTTAGGGCCTCACTAAATTGCTGAGGCTGGCTTTGAATTTGAGATCCTCCTGTCTCAGCCTCCTAAGCCACTGGGATTACAGGTGTGTGCCACCACACCCTGCTCAAACTGTTTTCCACAGTGGTTACAGCACTTTATACTTTATTGGTAGTATAAAAGAGTTCCCATAGTGCCACATTTTTGCTATTGCATAGTTTAGCCCTTCTTATGTTATTTATTCTGGTAGGTTTATTCTAGAATTTTGCTGTGAGTTTAATTTGCATGTTCTGCATTGCTAAGGAAATTGAACTCTGGTACTATGCTTATTGGTCACTTGTTGCAGTCTCTTGCCATTTTTCTCTTGGGTCATTTGCCAGTTTGGTTGTTTCATCAGATTCTTTATATTTTGGTTTTAAGTTATATGTGTTACAGGTAATTTCTCTCACTATGTGGCTTTCCTTTTCACTACCTTCATGATCTTCTTTTGATAAATTAAAATACTAAGTTTTAATGTAGCTCATTTTATCCATATTTTCATTCATTATTATTGCTTTATGTGTCCTGATGAATTTTTGGTTACCCAAAATTCAGAAAATACTTTGCAATGTTTCCTTTTAGCAGGGCATCCCTTCACCTTTTACACCTATAAGCTCTTTGGAATTGATTTAAGAGTGTCATATGAGATAGGATTTTGCAAGCTTTATCAGGCTTTGGAGGTACTGCAGCTAAGTAGAAGCTTGCTTTCTATCACTTAGAGTTTGTACTATATACCTACTAGAAGATATATTTTAGAGATGCATTTAGAGAGATTTTAAATCATGTGTCACTCTCATGTATTCATGAAATGAAAAATGTAAGCTATAAATTGATTAGTGTGAGAGTATCCACTGTTTGACCTTCTGATTCACCCTCTGTGTTTTTCAGTCCTGCTAGGAAGCTGGCCTGCAATGGCCTCCTTGCCTTTTTGAATTTCATTGGTTAAAACAAAAGGAAGCACCAGAGAGAAGTCAGAGGATAAAAGGCCTATAGGGTGATTATTAGTCCCCCAACTCCCTCTTTTCCCAGGCCCCTTCCCTGTATCAGAGGCCACAGCCCCTGCTAGGCGCTCCTTGCAACTTTCTCCTGGGCCTAACAACATTCCTTCTTCTTGTCCTGGGAGAAGAGCAGTGAAGCCATTGCTCCCTGCTCTACTGGCCCAGAGGCACTCAACTGTCTCTTGTTGGTTGTACTAAACCTTGCCCACAGCTTCATAAATTGTCCCTTTATTAAACTCTCCATATTTTATCCAATCATCTTCCACAGAGGCTAAATTAAAGGACTCCCACTGTGAAAATAATTTCTGGTCTGGGATGTGAATCACAGACTGAATTTGAAGCTGAAAAGGCAGATATTTGAGAGTATTCTTGTGCATAAAGAAGGACCTAGAAAGACTGCCTGAGCTACTCAAGCTAGATGCCTCTGTCCTCAAGCATTCAACAGACGCTTGTCAACTATGTTTTTACCTTTATCATTTTTTTTTACCTTTGTCAGTGGTAGATAATAAGGGTGTTTATTCAAAACAATTAATAAAGGATAAAACTTGTTGTTTTTAGTTCATTGTGAATTTTCCTCAACTTTTTCTATGTTAAGATGAGGCAACACTGCAACTGAATGTGTAGAGCAGGAATGTTATAATATCTCCAGTCATGTGGTTGCCTATGCTAAAAAAAAATTCTAAGGGCTGTTCAATTGAAAGACATTGATCCCTAAAATAAGATCTTTAGCAAACATCCTCCCTGTTGACACAATATTGCTGTTCCAAAAGACTCCATCATTTCCTGTTGCCTAAATTAAGTTTTCACCAGCTACAAGCTAAGTGAACAATTATAAACAATCCTCTGGGAAGGCAGGTGAGCTGGCTGGAGGGCGCAGAGAGCAGCTGCTCCTAGGTCCTCCATCTCACTTGGGATACTCCACCCTCCCTGCCTACCCTTGTGCGATCCAAGCCTCCGCACCGAAGTGAGTACCTCAGTTTGGATTCTCTAATAGACTGCCGCTAGGGTGGACTCCACCTCCCCCAGGTCCACCGAGCCCTCCCCAAGTAAAAGTTCCACCTCATTCTGATGTGGCATCTAAGTACCTGCACTTCCCAACCTGAGACAGACTCAGGCTCCACTTACATCTTTCTCTACCTACCTTTATAAAACCTGCTCTCCACTGGCTCTGCCTGGGAAAGGGACTCATAATCTATATCATACCAAGCTTTTAATGTCCACAATGATGAATAAACTTCCCTGCACACACATCCCCAGGCAGACATTATCTGCATTTTAACAGAACCCTCTTGTTTTGGAATAGGAAAAAAGTTAATGAGGAAAATATTTTGGAGAGTAAGGGTTTTCCCAGCTACCCTCACTTCCCACCCATTCACAGTATGTTATTGCTATCAGTGAAGAATTAGTCATGTAGGACACTAAACTTGAAGTCAAAAGAAATAAATTTGAGCCCTTGCTCTTGGGTAGGTACTTAACTATGCCTCAGCCTCCTCACCTCCTAAGTAGTAAGACAGGATTGATTATGTCACAAGACTCTTGGTGTTACTTAGAACAGCAGTTTTGTCAAAACTCTATGGCAAGAGGGGACACATCGATGGAGATAGCTGAAGGGTGATGCCAAGAACTCATTGTCCCACAGCCTCATACGAAAAGCCATCAGGGTCACAGGCAGTTCCCCTGAGGCAGAGATGAGCTGTGCCTTTGACTGATACTAGTCACTGGTTCTTCTCTGCACACAGAGCTATTGATATTTATTTCACTTTGGCTTATTCTTGAATGTGTAACAGGGATAATGTCACCAAAATACCTACTGAGGCGTTTCTCCTCACAGTAATTTGGTTTGCAGTGCAGCTCAGTTAATGTTGCTCAATGGCTCCAACAGAAGAGAGAATGAGTAACACTCAGAAGAAAGAAGGTAGGAAAAAGACAGGTAGATATGACAGAGAGGCATTGAATAGGAAGGGTGAGGCCCTTTTGCCAGAAAGAGCAAAACATAGATGAGAGCGGACTATGATTCAGATGCTTCTGCTTTGGTGGCATCACTCAGTGCACATGGGGGGACGGGAAGGAAGAGATTAGAAAGCTGAGAAGAGTGAAAGGGTCTGTAAGATGCCCTTCTCAAATTGGGTACCCAAAAGTAGAAGGGAAGTGGTAATGTGGAATATGTAGGTGGAAAGAAAGGGGTAAGATAATCCCCTCTACTTCCCTGGGTCAGAGTATGGCAGGGAGGGCCAAGTAGGCTATCTCATCTGCCAGTTGAATGGGATGCACAGCCCTGGGATCAGTGGCTCAAAGGCACAGCCACACTGAAGACTCAGTCATATGAAACCCACTAAGCGTCAATCACCCTGAAGAAAGAGCACAAGTTAATATAACCCAAAACCATATGAGTCGTGGCAATCATAATCCCAGTGTACCAGGAGGCTGAGCCAGGAGGATCACAAGTTCAAGGCCAACCTAGGCAACTTTTTAATATTTTTTCTCAAAATAAAATATAGAAAGGGCTTACGGATGCATCTCAGTGGTAGAACAACCCTGAGTTCAATCTCCAGAACCAACCAAGCACCCAATAAAAACATAAAAAACAATATGGATGTGATGGAGTGAGACAGGCCATTGCTGTCCAGATGCCAGTAGAAGTAAGTTACAGCCTCTATGAGGGTGGGAAGTCTTTGGAAAAGGACAACTCTCTGGTCATGGGTCCTTAGTCCAACACCAAGATGTTCCTTGAACCTAGATAGTTTAGAGGAAGGAAGGGAAATCTTTGGTCTAGAAATGGAACTCAGAATGTAAATGGTGGGGGCGGTTCCAAGATGGCAGCCTAGACAGTCTACTCTGTGCTAGGCTCTCAAGGACCAGGGCTGGAAGTGGTGGAGGCGCCATTTTCCAGCCAGCTTCCTGGCATCATTCTGCGGCTCAACATTCCACGCAGGAATTTCACTCGTGTATGTGTGAGTACAGGATCACCGGGAGGCAGCGGTAGCCAGGAGGCGTGGCTTCAGCGCCGGCCAGAGAAACACGGTTGCAGCCCGGGCCTCGGCCCAGGGCTCCGGCTATCCGAGACTGAGACTGGAAGTAGCGGGGTGCCATCTTCCAACCAGTTTTTTGGCAGCTCTCTGCGCCTTGCCACCCCACACAAGAGTCTCACTCGTGTGTGTGAGCACAGGGCCACCGGGAGACAGCGATAGCCAGGAGGAGTGACTTCGGCGCCGACCGGCAGAGTGCAGTTGTGGTGGGGGATCCGGCCCAGGGCTTCAGCCCGGAGTTTACCCCAGGCGTGCCGGGCCTGCTTCCACACAGGGTGCCTAGCCCCAGTGCCCACCCAACCGCAAGAGACCGCTAGCAGTTGCTTCTGTGGACTGACTGTCTCCTGAGTGGAACCCCAGCTATTGTTCTTTGTGGACCACCTTCTAACACAGCGGAACTTCCTACACACCAGGGGGCGCAGGTGAACACCTGGGAGCAAACCTTGGCCACGGTGGAACAGCGACTCCACCAGCGGCCCAGAGTTTCAC
>PVHX01021638.1:0-29312 GCA_004024805.1 Geosciurus inauris
GCCTGTGGAGGTGGCAGGCGTGGGCTCTGCGGGTGGAGGCGTGGGCCTGTGGAGGTGGCAGGTGTAGGCTCTGCGGGTGGCAGGTGTGAGGTCTGAAGGGTCATGCACTGCTGAAGAGGAGGGAGTGTGGGGCCCTCAGGCAGCTGAGTGGACAGACACCAGGGGGCATAAGGCAGCCTTGACCTGTCTCTATATAACTGGTCTGGAATTCAGTGACCTGTCTGAAAATGGTTCCTGCAGACACCCTGTGGAGGCCAGAGACCTGGGCTGGACCCCGGGCTAGTGTGGGTTGTGTGCAAGTTTCTTTCCTGAGCAAACACACTCCATTCAGACGCCTCCCTGTGAACTCCAGGACTCAGGCTCCTTACTCCCAAATCTGTGACCTGCCAAGGAGGATCCCAGAAGGAGGCAGGCCTGGGGTGCTGACATAGAACACGACGTCTGTAGTGCCAGCACAGATCCTCCACGCAGGGCACTGAAGGGCCACTCATGACAGGGCCCTATCTCACAGCACGAGAGCAGGCCGTGTGGCTTGGCCCTGGGTGTTAGTCAGCTTTTTGTCACTGTGTCCAAAATGCCCAACAAGAATAACTTAGAGGAGGAAATGTTTATTCTGGCTCCTGGTTCAGAGGTCCCAGTCCATGGTCAGCAGACTCCATTGCTCTGAGCCTGCAGCGAGGCAGACACCACAGTGGATGGGTGTGGTGGGGGAGAGCAGCTCAGCAGAGAGCAAGGAGCTAGTGACAGATGTGATCCCCAAGGGCACACCCGGGGGCCCACTTCCTCCAGCCACACTTACCTGCCTATAGCTACCACCCAGTTAATCCATTCAGATTATTAACCCAGCAGATGGATTAACCCACTGATGAGGTCACAGGTTTCATAATCCACTCATTTCACCTCTGGACATCCCTGCATTGCCACAGGAGCTGTCCAGGGGCCCTCCTCGCATCTAAAGCATAACACCAGGAGTTATCCCAGCAAGAGGAACCTCCGGCTCTGTTCTTGCGGCTCTGGCTTCTGTGAACCGGTCTGGCTCCTGGCTCTGGAGTGAGTGATCTATGAAGTTGCCACCTCTGGGGCTACTGAGGACTTAGGCTGAGACAGGAAGAGGGAAGGGAAGAAAAATAGGAACCAGTGACCGAGATGGACCCACTCCCAGGGCTGTTGTGAGGAGGTCACTCCTAGGGCTTCCTTTCACATACACATGTACCCACCCCCGCCCCCATGATAAATGACAGGGTCTCATTCCAGTGACCTGCAAATCTCAGGCAGAGACATTTCTTTAGTGCAACTGGAGTTGGAATGCATTATGCAAGGGTGGGAGGAGCAGCCTGGCCCCAGGTCAAGGGCACAGGGTTGGAACCAGTCTAGACCCAACTGGTCCTGACCTGGCCCTGCCACCTACTAGCTCCACCTCACTGGGCAAGTCCCTGTGCTTCATGTCCCTCTGGTATGGGACCTCATGGGCTCACCTGAGGACGTTGTGTGTCAAGTTAGTGATGGGGCCGGGTTTGCATCCAGGTCGCTGGGCGCAGGACCACCTCCCTTGAGGAGATTTGTAGGGCAGGCCTCCGCCTCGGGGCAGACCCCAGGCCCTGATGCTATGTTTGCCCTTCCTGAGCTGCCTTCCCTTGGCCAGTGCCTACAGACACCCTCTGTGTCCGTCATCCAGAGTCAAGGCCTGTGTCCAGACCTGATTCTGGAACTTGGATGATGTTGTATGCACACCAGAGGGAGAAGCCGTCTGCCAGGCACAGCCCCTGGCCCCGTGGGTCCCCCATCTTCACCCCACAACCTCAGCCTCGGGCTAGGAGGTGGCCTCCTGGCCCCAGCTTCCTCCTGGGAGCCAAGCTGAGGGAATTCTGAGGTCTGATGATGGGGGGGAGCAGTGTTCACCCCTGGGGCTGGAGGTTTTCACTGGGTCTCTGCCTCTCCATGGAACACAGTGCTTTGCTTTTGAAATATCATTTGCCCAATGGCCAGAGACTCCTTGTCAACAAAGGCAGGGTTGGAAGAAGCTTGCATGGGAGAGTTGAGAGGGGCCAGGCAAAACTGGACACCCACCTGTTCCCAGAAGGTTCCTGTGACCTGGATGGAACCCTGCCTCCTGGACAGCACCCTGCCGCTCCTCATGGGCACGTGCAGTGCAGGTAACACCTGTCCAGAGGTTGTCTCCCACCACGTGCACACTGGGCCTCACCAAGGTGGTGTCTTATCCCAGTTGCTAATACTGGTGGCAGGGTCCTTGTAGGTACTTTATCAATTGTTATCTGTTCATCTTTTCATCCATTGTAAACATAGAAAATGAGAAATAACAAAAGAGGGAAAAAGCTTTCTTATGATGGACCCAGGATCTCTAATCACTACTGACATTTTAGCAGGTTTAGCCTGTCGCCAAGACCAGGTACATTTTTATAGCTACAATTAGGTTTCTGTCCCAACCTTTTCACATACTGTGAAAAGTACACAATTAAATGCTTATTGTAAACATGATTTTAATACTTATATATTGTGTCATGGAGTAGATCTATGAAAAGTTAATTACCATTTCCTCTTGGACAGCTAAGCTATTTATAATATTCCAATTTGTAACTAGTGCTGTAGAACACCTTTGGGCCCCGAATGCCCCTGAAGTGGGATTACCAAATTGAAAACTGTGGGGCTGCTCAGGGCTCTGGATGCAGGCTGCACACGGCGCTCTGTGGGCCTTAGACCTGCCCTGATTGCATCCTCCCCAGGGTCAGGTGAGCAGCACTCATTTTAGGGAAATCTTACTAATTCAATGACTTAAAAAAATCTTTGCTAATACAATTCAATCACGTCGCTACTTCAATCAGCATATTTTAGTTATATCCCTTAGTTGATTAAATTTGCATATATTTAGTAGTAATGGATTATTTTCTATAAATTACCACCAGTGAAATCTTCCTTGTGTACTCTTTGGCTATATTGTTGGTCAATTTCTCTTTAGTGTCTTGGTGTATAAACAACAAAAAGGGGAAGAAGGGTGCCCAGCCACCTCTGGGTACCTTGGAGTTGAACCAGGAGCTAGTCCCAGCCATGTGGCTGCAAATCTTGGAGCACTTGTGTCCAAGTTGAGAGGCTTTCCTGCCTGCCCTCGCGGGAGGTGCTGGCGATCAGGACCCCAGGCTGGGAAGACACAGAGCCAGAGGAAAGAGGAGCTTCAACAACCTGGAATGACCTACAAGTGGGTATGGACCGTGCAGGCTGCAGAGGAGTTGGCTGCCCATCAAGTCACCTTGCAGTTCTACAGTCAGTCACCTTGGGAATGCAAGGCAAAGGCTCCCAGGGGGACGAGCTGGCTCTGCCCGAGAGCATGTGGGTGGCTGGCACACTCAAGCAGGTCAGCATCACACTTCTCCACATGCACTGTGCCCAGGTAACTCAACCAGGAAACCTGAATCACATCTCCTCTGGCCTTGCTGGAGGCCAGAGGCCCTTCCCACTTGGACTATATACAGAAAAGCCCAGAAGTGCTCAGAGAAAAGATGGATTTTTCTATCACCTCAGGAAGATATTGAAAATTTATTCACTTCTTTGGAGTCAGGAGCCAACTTCTGGCAACCGATGAGTCTTGAATTTAATGCAATCTAAAAAGACTTGTGCAGTGAGAGAGAGCCTCAGATTGCTTTCTACCAGCCCATAAATTTGCCAGTTCTCGCCAGGCTCACGGAGTCCAGGTCACTCTGTGTCTCCTCCAGGTGCCTTCCCATAAAGCCCCATGGTTCTGCCCGTACGGCTGGAACGTACGGCGTGATTGTTTTTATTATTTTGAGCTGGCAGAGGTAGCAAGGCCCAGTGCCATGTGGGTAGATCACCAGAAATCAGGATGGTTACCCCACAGGGCTGGGCCCTGCAGGACCCAGGAATCAGCATTCCTGACAAGGTCGCAGCACTGCTGTCCTGGAGCCTCCTTTGAGAACCACTAGGTCCAGCAGTGTGTTCTCCCAATTATGCCACTTACTAACAGTATGACCCTGGGCCATAGCTGACCTGTGGGGGAAAATGCCTTCCCTCCTGAGGGATTGGGAAGATGCGAAGCAGACAGCGTGAGCTGTCCAGAGATGGTGGTCACTTGGGGGTTGCCCTGTGGAGCGGTGAGCAGCCAGGGCCTGTCAGTCCTGCCGCAGCCACACAGGAGCTCAAGGCCAGGGTCCTTGGTCTTAGAGATCAACCTCCTGGGGAGGCAACCTCAAAGGGCTCCAGTGTTGGGGAGGCCGGGTAAAGGCGCTGCATGCAGCTGAGAGAATGGTGGGCAGGCATCACTCTCAGGAGAGATCCAGGCAGTGGACGGCCGGGGACGGTTTCTGAGAGCTCAAACTCACCCTGGCCTTAGAGCTCTTGTGGCCAAAGGACTGGAGAGAGGGAGGCTTCAGGGGTGGGTCTGTCCCTGGGGGCCTCCTGCCCCTGTTCAGGCTCATTCTAAGGCCCTGTTGCAAAAGAGGTTTGGGTTCCGTAAGTGGCGCCTCATGAGTCGTCCTCGCGGGGACCCGACCTGCTGTTGTGCAGGGCAAGCGCACCTGCATACCTCAGGAGTCCAGGCAGCATCCGTTGCCCGTCGCTCTGAAACGTGGTCACTGAGCCCTCACTGGTCTGTCTGCTCTGTGTCCACCGCACGAGTCACCCAGCGATGCAGAGCGGGCTTGGGAGTGGCCGGCCGTTCCCCTCACAGCGTGATCCTCCTTGATACCCTGGTGGACGTTCTACACCGAGGCCAGCGAGGTAGGGCAGTGTGTCCTGCTTGCTTCTCTGCTGCTTTGCTGTCCACCCCAGCCCTTCTCTTCTGCCCCTCGTGCTGATCAATGTGCAGCTGGGCTCAGCACTGGCCGCAGGCCTGAGCCTCCACCTGGTCTCCAGTGCACGGGTGCCTCCTGGTGCAGGTTCTGCTGGAGCCCCAGGGCTTTCCCGTGCGCAGCTGTGGAGACTGCTCCTTGCCAGGGGCACGCGAGAGTCGGAGAGTTTGCCGGGAGGTGCTGCACAGACCCACCAGCAGCTGAGAGGTAAGGCCTAACATGCCCCCCACCTCCGACCTTCAATTTTTTAAGCGGTCGCCTGCTCAAGGGTTGATGCTGACACCTGGTGGCAAGATCACTTTCCTGGTGACAGTGCAAGGAGGTATTAAGGGAGCCACGATCCCCAAGGGATGGAGAGCTAGACAGAACAGCAAGGAACAGCTGTACCCGAGAGCACTGGCCCTGGCTCAGAGGGCCGTGGAGGTACTGGCCTGGAGACACAGGGCCTCAGGCTCAGACAGGAAGCAGGAAGCAGCAGGAGTGGCTTCCAGAGGCTGCTTCACAGGTGGTGGGGTTCCTCCCAGGAAGGCGGTGCTGTCCACAGGACTGGCAGTTGGTGGTACCTAGGAGGCTGATTGTGTTATTCAGATGTGCTGTGTAGCCTTCCGGCGTTTGTCCGGAAGAGTATCTCTTGGACCCTCCTGGTAACGCCAGGAGAAAGCACACAGGTGTGATTATCTGTATTTGATGGATGGGAAACTCAAAGGGCAGAGCAGTTAAGGGATTTTTGCCACATCCCACAGCTTGCCTGGGCAAGCGCTAACGTTAAAACCAACTTTTCAGAATTTTAGGCTGGTGGGTTAAACAGAAAATATAAAATACCCACTCAGGATAAACTCAGAATTTTGGCACTGGGCCCCCGGGAGAGGCTCCAACGGTGTTTGTGGGGTTGACAGTGATGCCACCAAGCAGGTTGAGAATCACTGAGAATCTTGAGAGCCCTCTTCCCAGGGTGCTTTGGTGTCCCCCCACCCGTCTGTTTGGCAGGGAGAGTTGCACACTAGAGTAGGGCAAGGCCGGAGGTTGGCCAGTGGGGCAGCAGCAAGGCCCAGAGCGGGAAGTCGAGGATAAGCATTGTGTCAGCGCAGATGAACGGCCCCCTCCTGACATCGGCCGGCTCCCAGCCCGCCGTGGTCGCCTCCACGCGAAGAGCATCCGTGCCCGTGCGTACATACATGTTGCTCTTCTACTTCAAAGGTGCCTGAGCTCTCTGCTCTCGCGGGTTTCTGCAGACGCGGCCTGCGAAGGCCAGTTCCGCTCCGTTTCTGCAGTTCTATTCTGCTTTCCTCTACATGGTGTTTCTTTTTCATTTGGCACCTAGTAATTTGTGGGGCAGAGCCTGACATTTCCATGCACGTATCGTGGATGACCGAATCAGGCTCATTAGCCTACCTTCATCTCAACCGTTTCATCCTTACTTGGGGTTGGAAATGTTCGAAAGCTTGTCTTTTAGCCATTTGGAATATACAGTAAACCGTTCATCGCCGTCACCCTGCCGTGAAATGATGCTCCAGAGCCCATTCCTCCCGCCTCACTGGGACTTTGTGCCCATTGGGCAGCTGTCCCCAGCCCTCCTGCCCAGCAACCTTTCTCATGTCATCCCTGCAAGGGCACCTCTGTGATGTGATTTACTGGCTGCTTTTCCTAAATATTGTGTCAGCCTGTGCCCGGCCGGGAGGGCACGCTGCACCTCCCGCACCCAGGGGAGCTCTGTCGCTCAGTTGCTAATGACAACGCTCCCATCGTAACAGATTGCCTTCTGTTGTCAGGATGAATACTACCATGCTTTCTGGGCCTCTGTGGTCCTCTGGTCCACCTGGTTGTGTTCTTCACCCACACTTCCCATTGCATGCTGAACGAGTTGCAGGATTTTTACTTGTAGGAACCGATCCTGGGAAGACTGTGAAGTTACACACAAAGCTTTCTGTACAAAGGTGCCCACAGTAGTATTTTTGTTGTACTAAAAAGCAGAAAGAATGTGTCACACAATAGAGAAGTCATTCAATATTGTGGGCGTGTCCCACAGAGTTCTTAGTGGCCTGGAAAAGCATTCCCAGCGAGACCTAACTATGGGACCTCAGTTTTATTAGTAACCAGGTTTTCACCCCATCCAGCCACCCACCCATACATGCACACGTGCCTATCTGGAAGGGAATGAAATTCAAGTCTGTGTAAATGTCCTATTTTGCACACATGTGTGCGACTGGTAGACTTGGATGTTTTCCGTTTCCCACATGTTCTGAGAGCCAGGCAGGCTGGGGTCGGAGCTCCTGGGAGGCACTCTCTTCCCCTGACCATGGATGGAGAGCCGCCGGGGTGCTTCCCCAGCAGTGCTTTCCCTGCACCTGCACTGTGGGTGCTGGCACACCATCACCTCTTGCTGCCCCCTAGGCCTTTTGCCCCAGTGGAGACGGTTCAGAATGCCACCCCCATCCTGTTTCTTCTGGCACAAACCCCCTGGAGGTGGGCTTTTCTGAAAGCCTGGCATCCTCAGCACTGGAGGCTGCTCTGAAGCACCACGTGGAGTGCTGTGTGGTCGGCAGGCATTCAGACTCAGGTCCAGGAGCCCACACTTGGCATCAGCCAGAGCAGGGACACAGGGTCGAGCTGGCTGCCAGCAGGCAGCATTGGGACCCCTGGCCCCAGTGCCCCAGGAGCCATGCAGGCGCCCCCTTCTCTCATCCTGGTCACTCAGAAGCAGTGACACAGGACCTCAGGGTGAGCATGCCATCTGCCCTGCCTTGTCCCTAGGGAGCCAGAGATGTGGCTTCCCGGGCCCCGTCAGGAAGCTGCCAGTTAGGAGTCGCCTGCACTCGGAGCATTCGCAGCGGCTTCCTCCAGGGATGTTGGTCCTCATCCAGGTGTCCTTTGTCACGCATGGTACGGTGGACCTACTGGAGAGTTGGTACTCCCCCATCTGGTTTCCAGGGCAACCAAAGCAGAAAGTTAGCTGAAGGTCACATTCTAGGCACAGGGGACCGAGCAGTGGGTTCTGAATGTAAGATGGCTTTGCAGTCCATTAGCTGTTATATGGCCTGTTGGTGAACCCACTCCGGGGGATAAGGGGTGGCCCTCATAGTACACCACAGATCCATGGAGGGACACCTGCTCATAGAGGGCATCCCTCAGGCTGTCGCAGGAGGCCGCTTCACTCCACCTCCTCCAAGGACACACTGTCTCCTCTGACCCACCTCCTTCTTCACCAGACTCCTTAGGAGGGGGACCAGGCTGCAGGATTTGCAGCGTGTGGGACGAGGCACCTGCCACTGTTCCCTGTGGGATTCACACGGCCTCCAGCAAAGCCGCCTGGCTGGCTTCAGGAACACAGTTGGTTATGAGCATTATAAGCCACTAGTGACAGCACTCCAGTGACCCTCTTAGGGTTCTGTTGTACCCACAAGTTAAGTTTAATATTCCATTCCACAGTAGCGTTCATCTTTATGTACTAGGGAGAGGTCAGGAAAACTGTACTTGATTAAGAAGTGGGGTAACTCAGAAGGAGACAGAGTGCAGTGGGGAGCAGCCATCAGAAAAGCCACTGCCACCCAGGAGTGCCCTGAGATTCAGGAAGTACAGACAGAGACTGTCCTCCTGACGGTACCCCAGGTTCACTGTGAGAGCTTGGTTTCCCTGGTGAGAAGGACTCTGTTTCAATAGCATGTGCTTAGAAATAGCATGACGAATTCATTTGCCAAACGTCTCTTCTCAATGTAAACCTTCTCGAGACGTTTGGATTCAGTAAAGCTACAGATGGAAGAAATCTTGTAGAGATGATCCAGTCCAAGCTCTCCTTTGTGGTGAAGGAGGTTGGGTTGGATGTAACCTGCCCAGAGCGTGTCCACCGTGGCCTCAGACCAGAATCCTGGTCCTGACTCCCAGCCACGCTCTTTCTTCGTTGCTGTTCTGTGTTATCATTTTGTCAAACACTAAGCTATTCCACATGCTTCCCTTTTGGCCTTGATTTTCCAGAACTAAAAGCTAAATTGCACCCAATCACAGTGATTATCTCGTCCTGGTTCCTGTATAATTAGCTCCCTCTTCAGCTGTGTCTTTTAGTTGCAGGATAATGACCGGGAAGCACGCAGCCTGGGCGTTCGTTGTCAGCACTGTGGATCTGTGTAAGAATATGAACACAGAGGGTGTCCCTTGGCACACGCCCATGTGCGCGCTGACTCTCAGTGCATTGCCTGGGAGTTCTAACAACTTTTCAGATTCCCAGAGAAGTCAAATAAACCCACCTAGTTCATATGCTAAATACTGTGAATTTTTCTGCACACTCCTTCCATGGAAAGGGGGAATAACACAGTATAGAGGAAAACAGCTTCAGGACATGGATACAGATTCAATCCTGTGTCTTTTGTACATCCACACTAGTCGTTCTGGGCGATGAAAATACAAAATTGTATGAACGATATTTGATCATTTTTATAGATTGTATGCCAAATATATTCAGTAAGAAAGTAGGACCTATGGAATCATTTCCCTAATAAGAATAGAAATTAAAGAGATGTCTTTCTTAATTAGAAAATTCGCCAAGAAAACCTGATGACATTCCTATTTCTCCAGAGAATTCCAGCTAATTGAACTTTACAGAATTTGTTACAACCATGAATATGTGAACCATATTTAGTCTAAAATGTTCAGAGAAAATATCAGACTAATGAAAATGCAGTGCTTTGTAAAAACAGCAAATATAATTTATTCCCCATTTTCTGTCTGTGTGGTTTGTGTTTTGTGAACTCACTGTTCAGAATCAGTGTTTGAGTCTGGGTGCTGAAATTTCTAGAAGCCTGTGCTGTTCCCAGCCTTCTATTGTGGGGACAGTGGAATCTTTAGGATACTGGGAAACAAGGGAAGGCAATGGTTTTGGCAAATCAAAATAAAGACAAAGCAAAATTTGTAGGAAATAGACTTCTGCCAAATAGCTATGTTTCAAAACAAGCGTGTCCCCTCGTTTAGGGAGCTTTTCCATGGGAACCATCCTATTAAGCTGCAGAGGAAGAATGTCAGGGCCAGGAGCCCTACTCCATAAATCCAGAATACACAGGGGAGCAAAGACACACATGCTGAGGAGGAAGCTCCGGATGGCAGCAGAGGCGACAGGCTGGGAAGTGGCTCCTACCCTTGCTGTGCAGTACAGGCTGACCAGGTGCAGAGGAAGGGCACTGGCCCAGGTGGGAATGAGTGGGGCCTACTTGGGAAATAGCAAGAGATCCAGCTGGCAAGAAGGAATCTGAGGTGGGAACTAGCTTGGGATGGGCAGTGGTGGTTCGAGTCCCCACGCGCAGGTTTTTATACTCTGATCCCGTGGCTTAGGAGGAACGGTCGCACATCATCTCATAAAGGGAATGTTTGCTCAGCTGACGTGTTAGAGCCGACATTGACGTCAGCACAGTTTTCAGACAGAGAACGAATACTGCTCACGTGGTTTCCCACCCTTCTTACTGGAGCGTTTGCTGATGTGATAGAGGGAAAGTGGGATCACGACAGGCTATTTTAAGAAATCGAAGTGTAAGACAGGTTTGGACTGTGACAGCTCCTTCCAGTAGTGCTGGCAGCCGGCCAGATATAAGGATCTTCAGTGTGGATGTTGACACCAAGTGAAACCCTGGAGGATCTACTCACCTGGCAAAAATGGGTGTTTCGCCGGTGGTCGCCCTCAGCCCTGCTTTTCGCCCAAAAGCACTTTGTTCCTGCGAAGAGTGGACTTTTAGCTTTCTGCTGCGTGGGTAAATCTGAAGCTATGTTCCCGGGCAGCTCTGGACAGTGTCCCATTGCCCGTGGGCACCCCTCTGGAGCAGCTCAGAGGCTTCCCACATCCAGCCCATCCACTCTCAGACCACACCCCCTCCTCAATCCCACCCTGTTTCTTGGTGACGCCATCTGCCCAATGGTCCAAGTGTGCACCTGACCCACCTTCGTTATGTCCCTACTCTTCCCTGACCCCCTGAGTACTTTGTCCCCACGCCCTTGTCTCATCCACTCTCATGTTTTCAGATGGCCCCTGTCTCTTACAGCCTCCCAGCTCCACTCTGCGCCTCCCATCTCTCCTCGGCCAGTGCAGCACCGTTCTGGAAATGCAGATCACGCAGCATGGTCCCCCATGCCTTTGCCACCAAGTATCCCCATGACCAGGAGGATGAGGTCCAGACTCCTGTGGGATGCCCATGTCGGAGTCCTTCTCCCGGGTCCCCACGCCACCTAGCAGGTTCTCCAAGACTGGCTCTAAAGCCTTCCCTGCTGGCTCCCATACCCATTCCCTGCTTCAGCAACCTGCCCAACCCAGCCAAGCGCTGTCAGTGCCCAGCACAGCAGGGACAGCCGCGGCCAGGCAGGCGTGCACGGCTGGCAGGGCAGGGCTGGGCAGGTCAGGACACAAGGGTTGCTCGGCAGCACACTTGTCCCCAAGGAGCCAGGCTGTTTTCAGGGCGGCCAGTCCATTACAGCTGTTGGCTAACAAGTCCCTGTACCTGCCCTGTACCGCCCAGTAACGGCCCTCGTACTATGGTCGAGAAGAATGAGAGATTTCACATCAAATCGTTATGAACGAACTTGTAAATTAGAATTAGCGTTAAACTGTCAGTGCCTTGCTGTGGGATCCGCACCCACTGCTGCCCAGCCCTGCTGGCACTTCTGGCTCTTCAGCAGCACGTGCGGTCCTCCCCTGCATTGCCATCCCCCTCCTTGCCTTCCAGCACTTCCAGAAGGTTCTTCATCACCCACGCCTCTAGAAACACTCCCCTGTTCTAACATCCCAGGACTTTTTAGGTTATGTCCCATTGATCTTTCAGAAACTCCAGACATTCTACCTGCCAAAAGATTCCTAAAAACTTAAGAAACTTACATTTGAAACCCAGCCAGTTGAGAAGACAGAATTAACCGACAGGAGACATTTGGGGTGCCAGGTGTGTATGGCCCAAATGTCCCCTGTGTGGTCAGATCACGGCCACAGAGTTCTAGTGCTGTACAGCCCAGTGAGCTGAGCACAGTGGACAGCAATTTACTGTGTGTTTTACTTAGTGCTACAGCAGAGGAGCTCGTAGGCTCCCCACGCGGGGAGGTGGCAAATGCTTAGGCACTGGAAAGGCTAGTTACTGTGATTGGGTCAGCACTGACGGTACACATGTAGAGACTTAGCACACCGTACACCATAAGCATGTACAATCACCATGTGTCAATCAAAAACAAGTAAAAATAAATGTTCAGAAAAGAGGGAACAACTAATGTAAGCAACTGCTGGGAATGTCTCTCTGCCGAGACCTGGGCCTTGCTGGTGAGGTCTGAGGACTTCCAAAGGGATGAGGCTCCTCATGGTGGGTGCCCAGCAAGCACTAGCCAGGGCCCTACACAGGGGCTGGGCACACAGCTCCCCTGCCTCCCCTGGCCCACAGGTGCTGCTGCTTCTCTTCCAGCCACCATCTGTCCCCACCTGCTACCTGGAGGAGTTCTGGGCAAAGCCAGGGAGGTGGCCCGTCCATGTCAGTGTGGACTGTGGGCCCCTCTGAACAGCCCTACTCCATCTCTGCAGGGATGCTGCTGCATCACCTCTGACTTTGAGGCCTCTGTGGTCAGAGAGCTGCAGGGCAGGTGGCATTTTGCCCCGCTTCCAGTTCCCCTTTTCTTGGGGCCTAGACCTTTGAAAGGCATTCTGGAAAGAAGCAAGGTCAGATGGAGGGTGAGGCAAGGCCCCCTCCTGAGATTGAGGGTCTCCACTGGAGCATGGCAGAAGGTTCCAGCCATGATGCAGGCCTTGCTGCTTCAGCAGGGCTTCTGGCCTGGGCCTGGTGGGGCAGCCACGTGCAGACCACGGAGTCGGCAGCAGGTGTAGGCACTGGCTGAGCGCCCCCAGGGAAAAGGCCACGGTGAGGACAGGTGGCAGCCCCACCCAGAACATATGCCAGGAGCTGAGCCTGCACACAGCACCCTGGACTGATGGGGTTCTACCATGAGAAGGGGACTCAAGGCCATGGGCCCCCAGACCCTAGGGACCTGAGGGCAGCAAGGGCCTCGCTGCTGCTGAGACTGTCATATCTGCTGGGATGTCACAGGAGGTCCCCAGAAGGGAAAAGTCCCCTCAGCTCAGCCCTACCTCATTCTTGATCATGTTGCAGAGAGCAATTTCAGGAATCCTCAAAGAGGCACAAGCAAAGATGTATCCAGGAAAGGAAGCCGTCGAGCAGTATGTGCACTCAGGGAGAGAGGCGCTCTGGGCGTCCCAGGCTCTTTAAAGGGAAGGTTGCACATGGTGAGCAGGGCGTCAGGCCAATGAACTCGGTGCCTTCGATGGTGGAGCAGCACAGGCCACAGAGTCTGGCTCTTCTCAGACCTTCAGGTTGACGTCATCCAGCTAGGAGATGGCGCTGGACTGTGCTCGTGTCCCGGGTCCCCCACAATCTCTCTCCAGGCTTCTTCATCAGTCTGAACTGCATAGCAAGGTGCACAGGCACTGGTAACTGGGCTTCCTGGGCCTCGTAAGAGTTCAGGCCTGCAGAACAGGCCCGCCTGGAGGCGAGGGTGATTGTGGAGCTCTTAGATGGATGCCACAGGCCCCTTCCCTCCTGTCTGTCCTTGTTTCTTCTATCCTGCCTCAGAAAGAGCTAATAACCACATTGTGAGCCCTCTCCTGCGTGTTCCTCTGGGTGTGCCCCACAAAGTGTGAGCTCTGGCAGAAGGTTCCTTCCAGATGGGGAAATGGTGACTAGCAGATGTGAGGGTGGAATTGCACCTCACCCCGGTGTGCATGGTCTCTGGTACTTTCTGGTTAAAAAAACCTTTCCTTCCATTCACAAGAGACACCGTGCTGTGATCATGAAGCTGTGAGTCAGGACCCACCACTCAGGTTCCAGTCCTGGCTCCTCCCCTGTTCCCTGTAGCCGAGCAAGGCACTTGGCTGCCTGTGCCTCTGCTTGGAGCCCACCCCCACCAGGGACTGCTACCTGGGGCAGCTTAACCTCCCTGAGCTCTGTTTCTGCATCTGCAGAGCAAGAACCATGGCACCTCCCCCTGGAGTTATCTTAAAGACTGAGTTAATGCTGAGAGGCACTTAGGAAGAGCCTGGCTGACACCTGCAGGATTTACTTGTGGTGGATCTTGTGGCCTGACCACAAGAACTCAAGCGGTGAAATTCATGGAGGAGTTCAAAACCTTCGATTGGACTGTAGATTCTTAGCTGCAACTCCAAAAGCACAAGCAATAAGGGGTGGGGAGAAAATGGGTAAGTTAAACCTGATCACAATTGAAAGCACCACCCCGCAAGGTCCGGTTCAGATGGCAGCACCCACACAGCCTTTGCTAACCCTCCAGATAGGGAGCTTTATAGCTCTGCCAAGCTCTTACCTCACACCAGGCACTCTTCCAGGAGTTTCAGTTTTGCCAGATTACCAGCTCTTCACGTCCACCCTAGGAGGTTCTATCATCTCCACTGAAAGATGAAGAAACTGAGGCCCACAGAAGCCCAGCAACTGGCCCAGGGTGTGCAGCACCTCCACCATGCTCTCAGCATGTAGTGTGGACTCCGTGGCCTCGAGTACCTTGAGCCAGTGGAATCCAGATTCCCATGTGTGAACGTGAAATCCTGTGGCCCAGAGCTGGCCTGGTCTGGTCCTTGCATCCCCACGTGTTGGGTCTCGGTCACTTCTGTAGGAGTGAAAGGGCTTGCTGCCGAGCAGACCTTGATCAGGGAAGGTCTTGGACTCCAGACTAGAAAGTGAAGCTTTATTCTGGTGTAACAAAGTTATTCCATGTTTTCAAGAACAAAATGGCATAAGGAAATATTGCGTTAGAAAAGACTCTCGTGATTAATTATTTATCTTCTGAGAAGTGTCCATTCAGTTCCTTAGCCCATTTATTGATTGTGGGTTTTTTTTTTTTTTTTTGGTATTAAGTTTTTTGAGTTCTTCATATATCAGGAGATTAGCGCTCTATCTGATGTGCATGTAGTAAAGATGTTCTCCCACTCTGTGAGCTCTCTCTTCACATTATTGTTTCTTTTGCTAAGAAGAAGCTTTTTTTTTTTTTTTTTTAAGAAGAAGCTTTTTAATTTGAATCCATCCCACTTATTAATTCTTGCTTTTATTTCTTGTGCTTGAGGAGTCCGGTTAAGGAAGTCAGGACCTAATCTGACATGCTAAAGATTTGGACCTACTTTTTCTTCTATTAGGTGCAGGGTCTCTGGTCTAATTCCTAGGTCCTTGATACACTTTGAGTTGAGCTTTGTGCATGGTGACACAAATCAAAACTACTCTAAGATTTCATCTCACTCCAGTCAGAATGGCAATTATCAAGAATTCAAGCAATAATAAGTGTTGGCAAGGATGTGGAGAAAAAGGCACGTGTCGGGGTCTCAAGCTGCGGAGCCTAGCCTCCTGGCCAGCAGGGATGGCAACCCCCGAGGCACTCCCCAACAAGGCGACGCTGAGAATGGTAAAGTTGTCTGGCGCGAAACCACCACGTGCCAGAGAGTTCTGTCTCAAGCAGGAACTGTTTATTTAGAGGAGGTTACAAACTTATATAGGGGCAGGGATCCAATAGCGTTTCGTTTTTGAGCCACTAATGCGGAAGCAGGTTGTCCACCATAGCAGTATAGAGTGTTTAGGTTGGGGATCATGCATTGTCCACGAGCACGGAAATAGGTCAGCCAATAGGCATGAGGTGATGTGGCTCTCTTGGGGTGGGAGGCTTTGTCCCGGGCCCATTGCTCGGCACCATTTTACAGTCTACCCCCACAGGCACGCTCACACATTGCTGGTGGCACTACAAATTGGTGCAACCACTATGGAAAGCAGTATGGAGATTTCTTAGAAAATTTGGAATAAAACTACCATTTGACCCAGCTATCCCACTCCTCAGTCTATACCCAAAGGACTTAAAAACAGCATACTGCAGTGACACAACCACTTCAATGTTCATAGTGGCTCAATTCACAATAGCTAAACTATGGAACCAACCTAGATGCCCTTCAACAGATGAATGGATAAAGAAACTGTGGTATATATACACAATGGAATGTTACTCAAAAGAGAATAAAATTATGGCATTTGCAGGTAAATGGATGGAGTTGGAGGATATAATGCTAAGCGAAGTAAGCCAATCTCAAAAAACCAAAGGCCAAATGTTCTGATAAGTGGATGCTGATCCATAATGGGGGAGGAGGCATGGGAAGAATGGAGAAACTTTGGGCAAAGGGGAGGGAAGAGACGGGAGGGAAAAGACGGGAGGGGACATGCGGACAGGAAAGATGGTGGAATGAGATGAACATCATTACCCTAGGTACGTGTTCGACTGCACATATGGTACAACTCTACATCGTGTACAACCAGAGAAATGAAAAGCTGTGTTCCATTTGTGTACAATGAATCAAAATTCATTCTGCTATCTATTATAACTAATTACAACAAATAAAAAATTTAAAAAAAGGAAAGACTTGTGCACTGGGGTCTACTGGATTAATCAGGAAGCAGGGGGACCTGAGCCTTCTGTATTGGGTTAGGGAGCACAGGGGGCAGAGCCAGCCAAGGATGTAAAGAAAGTAGAGAGGGGTCCTGGTGCAGAAGCCCCTGTGGTGCCTCACAAAACACAGCACCCTTGAAACTCCACGCCATTTGGACTCGGGCACCTGGGCCTGAATGCTACACAGAAATGGGAGACAGCTTTGGAGCAAAGCCCTCTTCTTTAGAGCTGGTTCTTTCATTTTCCTTCCATTAAAAGCAAAGCCAAGGTAGGAAAGGATTTAAAATCTATCATTGTAAATTTTACTTGAAGTATTAATTGACTGTAGCCAGATTCTATTCAAAAATCCATTGCAGTCTTAGAACACAAGTTAAAATTTAGGGTCACATGCTACCTACCCTCAGGCAACCTTATGAGAACAGCTGCTAAAATTCAGTTAGGAGGCACACTTGTTTCTGGAAGTTTTCCAAGTCATTTCTGGTTGAAGGGCATACTTTAAAAACCAGGAAGCCTGAGAAGAAAACTAATAATCAATAGGGCTCTCAGAACTATCCTGCTGAGAACAATCTGGGGAAACTGCCCTTTTTTCTGCTTTCAATATAAAACATTCAATATTTATGTCATTTTCTGTATTGTAAGAGACTACTACTCTCGATAATTTCTTAAATGACACAATATCTTTCTAATGTTTTTTAAAAGCTGGTTTGATTTCTGTTCTTGTTCCATGTAACTCAGTTTCTATAGACACTGGACATTTGCAAAGTAGGACCAGAAATATGCTGTGAGGACCCACAGGGAGGTAGGCAGAGAATGTAAGTGCAGACACAGGGCAGAGCAGGCCCGTGGCACAGAGCACATACACGTGCTGCACGACAGTGCCTGCTTTAAGAGCTCCAGGGCACAAAAGCTGTCCCTGGGCACCAGTCCTTAAATTTGGCTATACACTGAAGTCACCTGGGGTGTTTCTTTAAAATGTTGATGCCTGGGTCCCCCCACCAGAGATTCTGAGAATCAAGCTGGGCTGGTGGATTGGGCACTGGGATTTTAAATGCTATTATTAAAAGCTTTATTATGCAGTGAATTCTGAGAACCTCAGCCTGAACCATCCTCTGCCCCTCCTCAGTGATATTCCTAAAGTCAGATTATTATATCCTGTGCCACACTGTGTTCCTGCCAGTGGATCACCATCACCTGGCAGCCCCAGAGCAGCCAGAGAGAGACTATGTCATCCTGCACATGACCCCTGACCTCAGTCCACTCACATAGCTGGTGGATTCCTCTGACATCCCATTAGCCTCCCACCTCCATGCTCTGCAGGTGACTGCAGGAGGCTCTCGTCCAGGGCCTCACTCCCTGCATAGTCCTGGACCCTTCCCCAGGAGCCTTACAGCTAATCTTGTCCCTACTCAGGCCTTCATCAGGGGCTTCCTGGTCTGCAGACCCCCCCCCCCAGGTGGCTCCTGACCTGTCAGGCGCCCTGTCTCACCCCTCCTCCACATCTGATGGGACAGTTCACAGGTCTCACTGCTTCAGCCCCTGACACCCCATGCCTCTCCTGTCTTCTTTTCTCTTCCAGCTGGGCACTCCAGCTTCTTAGCTCCCATCACAACTATTATGGTTTAGATGTGAGGTCCCCAAAGGCCAATGTGGGAAACACTGCAAGGATTTGCAGAGGTGAGATGGTTAGACCATGAGAGTTGTGACCTCATCAGAGGGTTAATCGCCTGATGGATTAACTGTGTGGTTGAGGACCTGGACAATGCATCTGGCCAACCATGGACTGAATCTGAAACCATGAACCAAAATAAACTTGTCCTCAAAAATTGTCCCTGTCAAGTCTTTTGGTAACAGAGATGATAAAGCTTGGTAAAACAACTGCCCTCCTTCTCATTGATCTCTCAGCCACAGGCCACTTTCTCCAAATCCTAATGCATGTTGTACATGGACAAACCCTAACTGGAACTAAGAGGAGTAAGCCCCTCGTAGGCACAGAAACCATGGGGTTCCACCTGTATGCAAGGTCTAGAGTAAATAAATTTATGGATACAGAAAGCGGAATGGAGGGTGCCAGGGACTGGGGCAGATGGCAGGGGATTTTGTTCAGTGGGGACAGAGCTTAGTTTGGGAAGATGGGAAGATTCTGGCGATGCGTGAAGGGATGGCTGCCTCAGTGTGAATGTGCTCAGTGCCACTGAGCCGTGCACTTGAAAATGGCTAAAACGGTCAGTGAGAACATTGTTTAGTCATTTTCTGAGGGAGGCTTACCTGGCCTTTGGGCAAGGCCAGGCAGCCTCGTCAGGTTGTCCCACCTCGTTTCCCCGGAGTCCTTGTGACTGGTACAGACAGGTGCTCCCCACACAGTTTTATAATGCGCACTGAGCAACCAGGACCCTGACCTCTAGGTTCCCAGCCCACCAGTCCTAATCTCTGGGGAAAGATTACAACTGCTAAAATGCCCAGTCCAACTTGATGTTAAAGTGCCCAGAAGTACCAAGGCCACAAATTGCCCAATCGTGACCATTTAGATATTAAGTTGATAAGCGGTGATAACAATGGGTGAACTCCTGTGGAGTTTGAGTCTGATTAATCTTTGAATAGAGATTTTCCTGCTGGTCCAGATATGTCAAATGATCCCAAGATCACCTTTGTTTTTTCAAACACATACAACAGGAAAACGAAAACCGACTTCAGATTGAAGGATGCCTGTGTGTATCCACCTCCTTGGTTCATACTGTGCTTTTCTCCTCTTTCCAAATTAGATCTTCATCTTTGAGAACAACATCTACTACTGTGCACATGTGGGAAAGCAGGCCATCCGCGTGGTCTCCACTGGCAAGGAGGGCGTGATCTACAATGGCCTCAGCGACTGGCTGTATGAAGGTAAGACGAGGGAGTTGGTGTGCGGCCACCGCAGCCCCCGGCCGCTGCTGCTAGATTGTGCTGTTGGTTTTTATTGTTGTTTTTTTTAAAACTTTTTTTAAGTTGTAGATGGATGCAATATCTTTATTTTATTTATTTGTATGTTGTGCTGAGGATCGAACCCAGTGACTCATGCATGCGAGGCAAATGCTCTACCACTGAGCCCCAGCCCCAGCCCCTGTGCTGTTGGTTTTATCTGCTTTGTTCATTGCCTTTAACCATAAGTGAAACTCCAGGTTCCTGAGGCTCTGCTAAGTTGAGATGATGGCTTGGGTATGTCAGGGGCATGGGGCTTGGGGACACCAGCCAAGTGCGTGGGGTTTCACCGAGCCCTGGAGCACTGTCCTGCCAGGCAGGAGGCACTTCGTGGACAATAGGCTGAGGATCCCTGACCTCTGAGAACATTAATTAAATGCAAATTCATGTGATTCTCCACCCCCTCCAAGAAGCAGAGGGCCTCATTTCTCCTGGGGGAGAGAAGCATTGGGGAAAAAAAGTTAAATCTTTCCAGAGCAACTGGTGACCTGCCGTTCTGAGTATGTCTAAATTGCTGGATGTTTTCTACCACTGGTTTGATGCTGCTACCCGAAGGCTCCTGCTGTATATCCATTATTAAATCGCCAGAATTCTGAGCAAGAAGCTCAGGCCACCTGAGAGCTCGAGGATGGGGTGAGCTCAAGCCCATGTCTCATTCTCCCAGTGCTCCGTGCATCAAACAGTACAAAGCAGGTGGGCGGTCAATCCAGCATTACTTCCCGCCATCATGGCACTGAAGCCTCAATTTCTCTTTTCCCTAGAGGTGTAATTGTGCACAACAAAATGCACGTGGTAAGGAGAATTTGTTTGGAAAATGTATGTGCCATGCAGCCCCAATCAGGACACAGAGCATTTCCACATCCAGGAAGCTCCCTCAAGCCCTTTCCCCAACCCAGTTCCAGAGACCACCATGGGCCTGTTCTAGCAGCTTGTTTTCCAACAGAGAAAGCGCCCCGAGTCCTGGCTGCAACAGATGCAACCCTCTCTGGGACAAATCTCCTTAAAAAATCCATAACCAGGAGGTTTAAAACATCTTTTTTCAGCATCTTCTTAATAAAATAAGAAATTGATTGACTTGCCTTCAAGTTAAGCTTTTGCTTTAGCAAATCCATTGAAAGGAATTTTTTTCTTCAAGGCGTTTATGAGAAATTATGTAGATATGATAACAGCCTCAAATCTTTTAAATCAATCTCAGTGATGTGGCAGATTAATCTACTTAGAGTTGTCCCCTAGAAGGTTCTCTGTGCTGATGCTTCGACTTCTGAAGTCCAGAGCTGGGTGCCCTGTGGGATCGTTGCTTCCTTGTTCAAGAGGGCAAAGTAAACTTTGAAGATTGTTTCTGCCTAATGGGTGACTTAGGTGTTTTATTTCCAGACTCCTCCTCCAGCGTGTCAGGGGTGGAGGAACGGGAGGAAGGCAGCCTCAGAGCCTTTGCGAGGCCCGGGCTTGCCTGGAGGTGTTAGCTGAGAGAAGCAGCAGAGCCGCACAAGTGCTGTCTGCAGGCTGGGAGCAGCACAGTGCCATATTGATTTGTTTGCTTCCCAAAAACAATCTCAGACATATTGAACGTTGCAGGGGAGACAGAGGGAGAGAACAGGTGGAAAATGCGGAGCTGCCATCCATCTCCATCCCTGGATCAGAGGTGTCCATGTTCAGTGTGGGAAAACCTCCTGCCATGGATGAGCAGCTGCCCACACAGCAGATCACAAGCTGGGATGGGTGTGAGCTCAGCACCGCTCCTTACCCACTCCAGGGCTCCTGGAGACCAGGGCATGGGAGCCGCGAGCTGTAGTTCCCCAGCGTGGCTCTTCATTACCACAGTTACGGGGCAGGTCGTTTACCTCACGTTGCTCTTTGTAAATAAAGCTTTGCCAGCTCATTCCATTCCCATCCTCCTACCCATGAGCTACAGTGGTTTTCTTAACGAGGCATTAAGTTGTTAGTGTTCCGGTTATTAATGGGCCCTCCATACCTCTATTGCCAAAGCAGCTGTGCATGATCCAAATCCAGCGCAGTCACTGGGGGACATGGTGTTACAAAATGGTCACGCCATGTGGAAAGTTGGATGATTGGGGTCATCTGAGAACGACCTCTGTCCTGGGTATATAGAAGGTCACATCTCAGCTCTTCTGAAAGGGCCATGGAGGGCCGGGGACGGTGAACCAGAGCAGCTCTTTATAGAGCAGGGCCTGAAACCATCGGGCTGGTATGTCAGGGAGAGTTGAGAATGTGGCCTGAGGGCGTTTACTTAATTTGTTTAAAATCACTCTTCCTGCTTCCTATGGCTTTGCCTGCCCCTCTCAAGTCCTACCTCCTCCTGGGGCCACAGCCTGAATCCCATCCACCCTCCTGGGAGCACCCAGATGGTCCAGTGTCCACACCCCATGATGCTCACGGCTGTTCACTGAGGAGCGGTGTGCAGGAAGTGGGCAGAGGCCCTCTTCTGAGCTGCTTGAGGAAGGCACGGGTCCTGCGTGGGACTCGGGGTGCTGGAGAAGCCTCGCCAGCAGGGTGGTCAGGCCCATTGCAAGAGTGGATCTGGGGCCTTCACGCAGGGCTGCCAGGGAGCGCCAGGGCCCTGGCCATGGATCTGTACCCTTCACAGGTGTCACTGCTGATGTCCCAAGGCTGGTCCAGAGACTGCCATGTGGCCTGTTTCATGGTCCTTTACAACTCTCAGAACATCCATGAGAAGTCAGTGGTGATGACACGGCAGCTGTCGGTTGTGCGGCAGGCCAGGCAGGCCCGAGGGGGATGATGGAGCTACCTGCTGACCGTGGGTGCAGGGCATGCTTAGGATCATGCAAGTTCAGGAAGCAGGGAGTCAAGGGGGGATGACTTTGAGGGCAATGTCACCAGCCCAGCCACAGCATGATTCTGGATGTGCCTGTCCTCCCTGCTGCCCCTCCTGCTCTCCATACCCCATGAAGGCAAAGTGGAGCTGCTGTCACATTCCACATGTGGCTCGCACTATGGCCCTAGTGTAAGTCTGTGGGCCAGCAGTGAGTGTGCTTTGTGTGCTGCAGCATCCAGCGGACTGCCCCTTTCATGCATGTCCTAAACAGACTAGAGTCGACTTGGACCATGGATGACTGTGGCCGCCTTCCAGTAATGACCAGGTCTCGCATGTTAAAGATAGGTGGAGAATGTGTGGCTATCATACTTCTTTTTTTTTCTTAATTTTTAAGCTTGTTCTTTTTAGATACACATGACAGTAGAGTGTATTTGGACACACCATCCATACATGGAGTATAACTGCCCATTCTTGTGGTGGAACGTGATGTGGAGTCACCCTGGTCATGTATTCATATGTGTGGACATAGGAAAGTTATGTCTGATTCATTCCACGGTCCTTCCTATTCCCATCTCCCCCTCCCTCCATTCCCCTCTGTCTACTCCAGGGAACTCCTATTCTTCCTCCCCACCCTTGTTTTCTGTTAGCATCCTCATATCAGAATATTCCACCTTTAGTTTTAGGGGTTCGACTTATTTCACGTAGCATGATAGTCTCCAGATCCATCCACTTACCAGCAAATGCCATAATTTCATTTTTCTTTATGCCCAAGTAATATTCCATTGTGTATATAAACCACATTTTCTTTGTCCAGTCATCTATTGAAAGGCACTTAGGCTGGTGCCATAGCTTAGCTATTGTGAGTTGCACTGCTATAAGCATCAAGGTGGCTGTGTCACTGTAGTATGCTGATTTTAAGTCCTTTGGGTATAGACCAAGGAGTGACGTAACTGGCCAGGGAGGCATTCCTAATGCCTCTTATGCTACTTTTAAAACCCCAGACATAATCTAGAGAATGATGTTTGAAACACTGTGGAGTATAGCTCCCACTCTGGGGTGTAGATTCTTGGTTGGGGTCTTTACCTGCCATTGGTCTGTGACCAGCCTGGAGGGCTCCTATTGCTATTGGACAGCACCCAGGTAGTGGAGAATCAAATGGATTCCCACACCCACCAGGCAGCCTCCTGAATGGAGGAATATTCTCTAAGTCAGTTACAGGGCCAGATCAACAATGGCACTCAGGGTGGAGTTCACACAGGTACATTACTGCTAGAGCCATAGACATGGGTGCTTGGACTTCCTGGTGCTTACATCCCTGGTTTATATGATGGGAACTGTGGGGTCACACAAGGAAGTCACCATCAGCAAGTTGACAGGAACTCAGAGATTCTTTACAAAGTCCTGTTGGGGCTGGCAGTGTGAGGAGGTGGGAGCAAGCAGGCTTTGGTAGTTAGCATGCCTGCGTCAGAGAGTGGCTTCGCCTCTTACAAGCTCTGTGGATTTGGATGAAGCGTTAACCTCTTTGTGTCCCTGTTGTCTTGTTTGCAAACAAAGATCACAGCCATGTCCATCCCCTAAGGCCATTGGGGGAATTAAGATAAGCTGATTACACTGGTGCAGAGTCCCAGGACAGCAGGCACTCATGACCTCTAAGCATGGCTGGGATTTCACCTTGTGATTTCCAAATCAGGTGACGCAGGGGGCACCTGCTCCACCTTTTCTCTAACACTGTCAGGTGGGAGCATTGGCGTGTGATCCACGATGCCTGGTCCTGGTTATGGAGACTGGCTGTGCTCCACTCGTAGGGTGTGGTCTGTGGCATGCTCATGTAGACAAGTCTGATGAGCCCAGACCAAGCTCAGAGCCTGCAGAAGCCATGCTGAATTCTCCCGGGCTCTGTGCCTGGTGAGATCCAGGCTGGACTCATTCTTGTGTGTTGCTGATGCCCAGCAGAGACAGCTGCCTTCTTCATGAGCACCAGAGTTGGATGCGTGGAGGCCAAGTCCACTGGTGGCAGGTCCCTCTCACCCAGCCACATCAGTCCTGCCTCCTCAATCCCTGAGTCCTGGCGGGCCCTCCCTCCCACCCCTACCTTCCTTCCTGGCTCTGCCTCAGCCCAGTGCTGAAACAGGGAGGTGTCGTCACAGGTAACAGCAACGTACTGCAGGTGGAAGTGTCAGGTCCCAACTGGACCACCTAGTCCTCTGGGGAAGGACATGCCAAGAAAGAGCGAGGTCTGTACTTCATCATTGCAAACTCACCTCGGGTCCATACCTGAGGGGTGCAACCGGAGGCATAATCACAACCACTGGCTTTCATGGCCTCTCCAGCGGGAGGGTCACAAGGCCAGGAAGCCTTGCACTAAGACCCTTTTCTCTGCCACTGGAAGCAGAAGGGCGTGGTTCCTCAGCTGTGGATCTCCTTGAGGAAGCGGGTTTCCCTGTGGCAGGCAGGGCATGTGCCAGCGTGGCTGCTATGTGACACTGACAGGTTAAATGCAGACATCTCTTCTCAGGACCAAGCTGACTTGCATCTGAACAGCCAGCATGGGCTCTGAGCGCACTTAAAAAGACCATTAGTTATTTCAACTTAACGTGAAGAGGTGGACTGCTTGGACTTGTGAAAACTCAGAAAAAAAGAGAAATCCTGTGTTATCTAAAGGCCCAGGAAGAATTCCCTCTGGCCTTGGGAAATGTCACTTAGGATTAATTACCTAGTTCTGAGAGATTTTGATAAACAAGGTATGTTGGTGGCAATAGTTGTAAAGCCTTTTAATTATGCACTGATTGTGAAAGGAGAGAAACACACTCACCTTGGTAGGGCCCTGATGAAATTTAAGTATGTGCAGTTGGAATTCTTGATACACATGCCCTTGGGTACCCCAATTCCTTCTTGTTTCCTTCTTAAACTACTAAAGGACAGTAGACCACGTGCCTGTTGCTGAGAGTCAGTGCAGGCTGCAGACACCGGAGGCAAAGCTGACTGCAGGTGCTTGAGGCCACTCCATACACAGCTCGGAGATGGGTGCCGTCCTCACTCCGTGCCTTGCTGAGCTGCTTCCTTCTCTGCGCTGGGTCCTCTCCCAGCCTGGGAACATGGCTGGAATGACTGGGCAGTGCTGAACTCAACAATTTCCTACCTACATATTGTGCCATAAATGCATGATGGCATGAGGGTCCCACTCCAGCCAGGTGGCCTTGTAGGGTGTGTTAAGGATGCCCACTTTTGGATGTGCTGGAGCGAGCTCCTCGGCGGGAGGGGTGGAGCATATGAGCCCCTGGCCTCTTTTTCCCCTTTCCACCCACCTCCTGGATCCACATCAGGACATCTCTGTAGTGGGCAAGCCTTAACTAGGCACTTCTGGCAGGTAGGTGAGACTACCTGCTCAAAGGAGTCAGATCCTCCAAGGACACCCTGTGTTCAGAGCAAGGCCAAGGTCCATTCAGTCAGTGGAAGAGATTACCTGAGTCTCAGAACTTCCCAAAGAGGAGGGACCTGCCCTCTCTAGTGGAAAAACACTTTAACCCAGCACCCTGGGATTTTTGCAGGCATCAATACACCTAGCACATAGTTTATTAAAAGAAAAACAATCAGCTCTGTGACTCCCAGGCTTGCAGCATGCTGGGATTTTAAACAGGTGCTTCCTGGGAGGAGCCCAACCTGGACAGTTCTAGGAGGTGTCACTTGTACAGGTCCCAGCTCTGTGGCACTCTCAGGACAGAATGGCCAGGCCCCTGAAAGGGTGGCTGAGATCAACCACCCTCCACCCAGCACCCTCCCTATCAGTGGGCTTCTTCATGGATCTGTCAGACTTTTGAAATCCCAGTTTTACCCCTTCTTCCCACCACTCAGCTCCCACTGAGGGTGACACCCTATCCACCAGTGTGTGGCTTCCCCTTCAGGTGCCTGTCCTCTAGACAAGGAGGAGGGTACAAGGAAGTTGTAGATAATGGAATGCTTTTTCTGAAGGTGGCCCCTGCAGCCATCACTCATTCAGGAGTATCATTTCAAGTCCTGCCCAGCACCCAGCATTGATGAGCTGCCGTGCAGAACAGGCCCCAAACAATGGAGAAGCTGAAGGAGGAGAGAGAAGACAGAGGGGGATGAGCAAGAAGCAGGTGGAGGCCCTTCCCTGCAGGAATGGTGGACAGTGTCCTAACTGGGAAGCCAGGAATAGCCCTAGGAAGCGATTTCTGCCACCTATCACTCAGACCCCATCTGGGATGTGTTCTTCTCCAACACTTTCTATCGGGTCCTTCGTGGAAAGCAGGTGCTGTAAGAGCCAGACCACCTTCGACAAGTTCATGTAGAGAGAGATGGCATTTAATCACACCACAATTGGATGGTCTAATTTGCAACACATTTAGATGCTTTTTTGGTGGAATGATATATCCGGATTCCAGGCTGTAGAAACAAAAATTAGAAAACCCAGCAACTATTAATCTGTTAATTCAGGAATTAGTTCTTCAAAAATTTTGTTCCAAATTTCCTTCTCTCAAGATAACCCCAGGACGTAGTTCCCACTCTTCCAGTTTCTTTCGTTACAGTTTTAGATTTGAGACCCTGTGAGGTGTGTGCCAACTTGAGCTTTCCTTCATATGAAAACTGAGCAATTAGAAACTCTCTAGCCCATCACCCAAACCCCGGGGATGTTCTGGCCCTGCTGTGCAGCTGTGGTGAATGACACTTCCCTCTCCAGCCAGGACCTGCCAGGCGGCCCCAGGCAGCGCCCTCCAGTGGCCACTCCCGGCTCTGTTCAGATGTCCAGTGGTTCTGGCCCCCACATCTGTGCTCCCAGGCCTTGGTGTTTGGAAGGCTCTGGCAAGGGTATTGATCATCCTAAGGACCGCTGTGACTTAAGGGCACGGGAAGACTCTAACACTTGGTCACTTCTGCAAAGCACTCAACATGCCAGGACCCCTGGCTCCTCAGCCAAACAAAAATTTCCTGTCCTGTGCTGAAGGGACAGGACAGCCGTGTGCATGTGGAAAAGACAAAACCGGAAATTAAGGAGAAAGAACAGCTGTGGGTGTTTGGGGGGAAGCCAGCAGCTGTCGTGCGACTTCCTCACAGCTTCGCCATTTTGCCTGCAGGGTGGAGCTGCAGCTCACTGTCTACGTGCCAGGGTTTTCAGACCTACTTATGTTTCATGGTAGCATTGAACTGAGTCTGGAAAAATCATCACTGAGGGAAGACAAGGCCCAAAGAGAAACTGGAAACTGTGCAAAGGGGCATTCCAACTGCCTGGACATGGCCTCCCCAGGGCCACGGGCTTTGTTGCCTGTGAGTCGGTTGGTGCAAGAAGCAGCTGCAGGAACGGTCTGTGTGCTGAGGTTCACCAAACAGCTCAGTCAGAGAAAGAAAGGGAGTGCGCTGATTCATGAAGCTGCTTTAACAAAACTGCCAGGCCTGCAGGGAAGTCACCATCGGTCACTGCTGCTTCTGGCGTTGCTAGACTCTTAAATCACTGTCCTTGTGTAGGAGGATGGCAGGCCCTGTGCCTCCAGGCAGCAGCAGGTGGACAGCAGTGAGCTGGCCACATGGCCTGGATTCTGCCCCCGTGACCTACTGCAGTCTGACAGGACACCATGCAGGCCTGGGACCTCCCCCAGACGTGGCTCCTGAGGGATTTCCCCCTGAAACGCCTGCAGCCACAGAGAGAAGCCTTGGTGCCCCCCAACCCACCCACACTGTAAGAGGAAAGCAGGCAGGCGCTAAGGCCAGCCCCCGGAGGACCACGAGCTGCGCCTTCACTGCTTCCTCCATCAGGGGATCAGAGCCGTGGTGCTGCCACCTGGTGGCCATCCAGGCGTGCTCCACTACCCAGGCTACCCAGGCTCCCCAGGAGTTGATTTGTGGGGATTTGCAGATCCCGCTGATGATAATGAGGCGCTGGTGGTAAGTGATATGCAAATAGCACAGCGCTGATTAGTGAGGGAGGCTGTGAGCTTGCGAGGTAAAGGCTCTATTTGCCTTCTGGCTTGATGTTCACTTATTTCTTTTTTAACTCCCCATTAAATTCTGCTCTGCTCTTGGCCCCTTGGATAGAATATTTAGTGGCAGGGAAAAGGCAGCAGATGCAAGAAGGAGTAAATAAGATTTTCCATATTTAGAATGAGTCCATTTATTTCTGGTACAGATCTATCAGTCATGTTATTCATGTCTTTTGTGAAGTTTTAGGACTCGGGTTTCTCAGGGCCTCGGGTTTTGTTCAGCTATCAATGCAGTGACAACAGCATAGCAAAAAGCAAGCCCCACTTATGGTCAGAATGCCCAGCCGCGTCCTCTGGACGATCCCGAGCCCGTATCCCTGCCTGTGCTGTTTTGATCTGTCTCTTGCCCCGTCAAAGATGGCACTCTGCAACACGGCTGTCCCTCCGGGCAGATGGTCTCCAGGTGGCAAGCCGTGGCATCGCTGCCAGACTGCACGAGTACAACAGGAAATTAGCTGGAGTCTGGTCCTCTGGGTTGTAGTCCAGGAGGCATCAGGGGACCAAACAGCTCCTGCCAGCTCCTGTCCTTTGATTCTGGAAAAATGTCCTCGTTCTGGAGGGTGCCTGTGTGTGCCCCAATGGTGGAGCAGAATTGAGGCTCTTGGGTCCTTGGCTTGGAGAAAAAGCCATCATCGTCTCTGACCTTCAGCTTCCTCTCTGCAAAATGGGACAGCAAAGCTGACCCGCAGGTCACTGAAAGGATCACAAGAGTCACCACAGTGTCTGGCATCTTGTAAATGTTTGCTAACTAGTAGGAAATACCTGTGCCAGGCTTAGTGACACCTGCTCTTTCCATGGCATTGAATTCCAATGAAGGCCAAAGGACACAGGGTAGATAGTGTCTGTATTAAAGTTATGGTGTTGATTGATGGTGAATATTGTGATTGTCACTACACAGCTGTTTCTTAACTGGCCTCGTGTTATTTAATTTCCATTTGCATCCAGGGCAGTCTGCCTTGCAGTATAGATATTTTCATTTTGTTACAAAAATTGGATCTAAAACCACAGGCAGTTTGAATATTACAAACCCACAACTGCACAAAGGTGACTTGTGCAAAGCATCCAGTGAAGTGTGGGATCCCGGAACAAGAAGGGTTGTTGGATTCTGGCAGCTCTGGGTTCCCCATTCTACCTCTACCACTCATCAGAGTGTGGAACAGCGTATTAACCCACTTGTACCACCTGGGCTTCCTCACCCATGGGACCTGGGTTTCCTCACCCCTGGGAACTGGGCTTCCTCACCCCTGGGAACTGGGCTCCCTCAGCCGTGGGACCTGGGCTTCCTCACCCGTGGGACCTGGGTTT